>CAXIWS010000779.1:0-12627 GCA_964036195.1 Sphaerolaimus hirsutus | reverse complement strand
CAATATGACGTATATCGCTTCGATTTTGGCCCGGAAATCACTATTCGTCATCTCTTGGCCGTCTGCCAATTCGCCGTCTGCCAATTCGTTTTTTTTTTATTTTGTCGGGCGGGTTACTCGCATAAGTCGTGCTTTTGTGTGGTCACTTTTTTAGTGTTCACTGTCTGCAACCGAAACCATGGGGGCAGCAACAAGAAAGAAATGCACGCACGAGCGTACAAAAGCGCGACTTATGCGAGTAACCCGCCCGACAAAATAAAATAAAAAACGAATTGGGAGACGGCCAAGAAATGACGAAATCGTGATTTCCGGGCCAAAATCGAAGCGATATACGTCATATTGCAATATCGGCGACCTTAAGGGATGGTTTCGTATATTTTACAAACCGCCTTGCTCTCGGTGCATGTGCGTCGATGCGGCTGAACTTTAAAAAATCTATCGGGCGTACGCCCTACCCTACAAATCTGTAGGGAGAATTAAATCTGGCCCCTGGGATGCAGAGAGGTGTCTTCACGCTGACAGTGCGCGCCTGCGTGAAGACATTTCAGGGCACTTGCATCACACACCCATTTTTTGCTGTGTTCCTAAGGCTGCCCGAGATATCGATCCAGCCAATCAAAATCCCCGAATCTAATCACACAGAAAAACGGGCAGACAAATCTTGTCGCCGCCCTTCAAGCAGCAGACATTGTTCATTCGCGCTTGCGGCGATCCGGTGGCACCTTCGCAATCGGAGCTATTCTCGCAGCTGTGATTATGTGAGAAATTACGGTAGACTTTTCTGAGGGTGATGTTGATTTTAGGTGATTTGAATTTGAACTATCGTATTTTATTTGAGCTCGAAATACCCTACCCTCGATTACCCCACCCCGCCCCCCCAACCCCTTCAAAATCAAATAAACCACCTGGGAGAATTTCGAGGAACACGGTTAGCATACAAAAAGAAAAAATCCCCCCCCCCCCCGAAATAACCGCCTCGTTTAACCCCCCCCCCCCCCCCTCAAAATTTCCACTCTGAAAAGATAACCTCCGGGGGTAATTCGAGGAAATACGGTATACACAGAATTAAACCGACGGAACATCTGGTACAGTGATGACGCCGTTCGATTTATCGCTGGTACCGGCCGATTGAGTAGATCCATCACGTTCTCGAACCAGGCACTTTTGAAAAACGTCTGCCGTCTGAAATGTGTTTTAATTGCCGAAAATGTCTACCTATTGGCATGATCTATTATATGCTGTAAATCGTCGAATAAGATCCCAGGGGAGTTATTTTTTCGTCAGACGTTTTTGGGGGGACTTATTCAGGGGGGTTATTCGAGGGGAGTGGGGTTTATTTTTCCTCAGAAAACGTGACTTAAGAATTCATTGTATGCATGCAGACGGCCAACTCATATAATTCAGGTATTTAACTGTCCAACAACGAAAATATGCGCATACACTGCATACCCATCATGTACTGCTGTCGCTGTGGTAAATAGACTACCGTATTACCTCGAATTAACCCCCCCCCCTTGAATAAACCCCCTCGAAATACCCCCCTAAATTTCGGCTGAGGAAATAATAAACCCCCCCCCCCTCGAAATACCCCCCCTAAAATTGAGTGTAACGTGAACGTACATGACAAATACCGCAGTTTGTGATCCGTACAATGCAGAACACACGTTAAAACTGATTATTAAGTGACGTTAGGAAGGGTTTTTGTGTATATACAGTAATATATGCCTATAAACACACATAAATCTATGTGATTGTTCGATTTTTCTACGTCTGCGTATGGGGAATTTCCGATAATTTCTGGCGAAATAATAGACCCCCCCTCGAATAACCCCCCCCCTCGAATTATCCCCCCACAAATTTTGCTGGCGAAATAATAAACACCCTGGGGGTATTTCGAGGTAATACGGTAATGTTGTTTTGTATTTTTGTATTGTATCCTTTTCATCCAGAGGAGGAAGTTATTCATGAGGGTTATTCATGAGTTATTCGAGGGGGGTTTGATTTGTTCCGCAGGCAATTTTTTTCCATTTCTGTTTTCCGGCTACTAAATATTTTTTCCGGTTTCCATCTTTACAGCTCATTTGTCATTTTCCAGCTGAATTTTCAGTTTTTTCAGTTTCAGACAAAGTGGTGCGATGCATGTACGCAGATTTTCAATGTGTGAATTTTTCCTGTTTCCAGCTAGCACAATTTCTGCAAACTTTTTTGCATTTCTGGCAATTTTTTCCATTTCCAGATAATTTCAGCAATTTTTTTGTTGACACCCTATCTGCAATGCATAAATTTATGCCCTTACTTGTCCATATTATCATCTAAATTCAGCGTGTCCTTGTCCACTGGATGGCCGTGTGCCAGAAAACCCGTCAGCGTCAAATTCAGACACACTGCGGCGACTAAAATCAACTTCATTTTTTAATCTTTCTTTTTATTTATTGAGTGCAGGCTGGTGCCACTCCCGGACCATGTAAAATGCCCTCTAAAATGTCAAATGTCATGCAAAGTGTCAAAAATCATGTAACATGCCTTGTAAAATGGCAAACATGTTTGACATATGTTCAGGGCACTTTACATGACTTTTGACACTTTACATGACACTTGACACTTGACATTTGCCACAGTCCGGGAGTGCCCTCTCTGGTCCACCGGTACTGGGCAGTTTTTCGACTCGGCTTGCTGTCCTGGCTGATGTCTGCTGGTCTCATTTTTCCCATGTGCGTTCTTTTCAGTGATACAATGGGAAGGGAGACTACACGGACGCATCACGGGATGTGTTTTTGCGTGGGGTGTCAAAAAAGTGCAAGGGATGGAAAAGTGCGAAAAGAGGGATGTTGTTTGTGCACTCGACGGAAAATATATTCAAATTAGAAAAAATGTCAAAAGTTGAGAGAATTTCATGAAACTGCAAAAAAACTTGCACCCTAGAGGAATACTTCAAATACCTCACTCATAGAACCCTCAATTAACCGCGGCCCGTATACTCGTTCAGGGTGCACTTGGCCCTGTGCCAAAATTGACAAGATGTTCTGCTATCTGACCAGATTTTGCGCCTACACCGCCTGAATGGAATTGTTTAGCATTGATTACACGGAGTCTAAAACATGCTATTTATTTTTCTGGTCCATTTTTCATTATCATTAGAATTCTGTACGTTTTTCGCCATTCATTCAAACATGATCACTGGAAACAAAAAAAACAATTCCAACAAAAATTTATCCCGGGAGATACTACCGTATTACCTCGAAATACCCCCATGGAGGTTTATTATTATGCCAGCAAAATTTGAGGGTGGTGAATTCGAGGGGGGGGTTTATTATTTAGTCATAAATTTTTGTAAGGATCGTAGTAAATAGTAGGCATTTGCATATCCAAAACAGGTAATAAATGTGTCCAAACAGGATATTATTGAAGAATAAAACGTAGACAGCTACACAAACTAGTCTATGTGTAGCTGCAATGCGGGGGGGGGGGGGTAATTCGAGGTAATACGGTATACTGATTGGACTGAGCATTATACAAAGAATTTTATCGTATTTCGATGAAATGTATGAAAACGTTCTGAAAAAAAATAATTTGTGCACCAAATTCGCTAATTTGCTGAGGAAAAATTGAGGGTTTTTTCATATGGGATCTGCTAGATTTATAATCTGTTAACATTAAAAATTATTTTACGAGCGGACATACAATCAGTGGAGCCAAACGAAGTGTTGCACTCTAAACTATGCAAAAAACTTCAAACACAAACTGCTAGACACCCCAGTGTACATCACAAACGACGATTTTGTACTAGGATTTGAAAAAATTTCTGGCGAAATAAGAACACACCCCTCGAAATACCCCCCTTGTTTAACCCCCCCCCCCCTCTCGGGACCACTATAAAACAATCGCCCCCCGGGGGGTATTTCGAGGAAATACGGTATACAGCATACATTTGTTACTGTGTGTTTGTGTGTGAAGCGGAAAGAGCACCTCACAGGTTTATTTTGCAGAAATTATTTGCTTATGATTTTGATCAGGGTTTCTTTGCATTGATTTCAGTAGACCACTTGATCACAGAGAAAAAGCTTGCGGAAGAACTTTTATTTTTTTGTAGAGTAGTTGCAACTTCAGAATCATATGCTGCAATTGTTTCTATCAAATTCGCGTCGAATAAATGATAAAGTAAAAGAGTAAAGATCACACACCACACTGAACTTTTTTTTGAATGACGCTAGGAAAAAAACCCTCATTTGTAAATGAGGTGAAACCTGCAATGTCTGAAATATTTTTCATTTTTTGAAACAGTTTTTCTTTTATTGATGATGACGTCATACGGTCCACGGTGTTACATTCTATCAAACGCATGCAATCCACGGTCCACTTATTGCATTGTTCATTAATTAAATTTAAAATTTATCACATTTTCACAACAAAAGTATCTTAACATACATTTAAAATGGAATTGAGATGTATAATTCACAAAACTGAAACCTGATAGAGAATGAACAAGACTTCCTAAGGCCGACTGGAATATAATCGGGTGTCAATCCCAGACCCTGTAAAAAGCCCTGTAAAATGTTTAATGTCATGCACAGTGTCAAAAGTCATGGAAAATGCCCTGCAAAATGGCAACTCGGTTAAAATGGCAACTTTCGACACTTAACATGACATTTGACACTTTACAGGGCTTTTTACAGGGTCCGGGACCACCACCGGGCCAGCCAATCAAAAACTCTCTGAATCTAATCACACAGGAAAACGGCGGGCACACAAATCCTGTCGCCGTCCTTCAAGCAACATACATAATTCATTCGTATCTGCGGCGACCAAGTGACAGCTTCGCAATCGGCGCTCGTCTCGCAGCTGCGATTAAACGTGGGAGTTATGTAACTGGAAACTTATGTTCGGGTGATGTTATTTTTCTGTGATTTGAATTTGAACTACCGTATTTGGTTCAAACTCGAAATACCGCCCCCCTCGAAATACCCCGCTCAAAATCAGCACTATGGAAGATAACCCCCTCCCCCTCGAAATACCCCCTCCCTCGATTAACCATCCTAAAATTTTCACTGGAAGTTTCATTAAAAACGCTTAAAAATATAAACTTTTCTGCAAAGTTACACACCGCGCGCGCAAACCTTCACATGAACGGAATGGAAATACCTAGTTGCCCCTTTATGACCCCTTCAAAACTCTTTACCTAGTCTACTAAAAAAATCTATTTTACTTTTTACCGTATTTGCTCGAATATACACCTGGCCCAGGGGGATAATTTTTCGTCAGACTTTTTTGAGGGGGTATTATTCAAGGGGAGGGATTGTTATTTTGTGAAAATGTTCAATCAATGCATCCCGCATCCCAAAATGCCGTTTTTGTTCAAATTGAACAGAACATATAGATGATATACCTTGAGGGGGAATTATTCAAAGGGGGAGGTTTTTCGTCAGTCGTTTTACAGGGGGAACTATTCACAGCGGTTCAAAGTGGGAATTTTTCACGCAAATACGGTAGGTAGGTATAGCAATAAAACCGACGGCACATTTGCTACTTTGATAACATTGGGGTTCGATTCACCACCGAGGACCGTTAGATTGTAAAGTTCCATCGCGCGCTCGAGCCAAGCCTTTTTGGAAAAATAAGTCTGCCGTCTGAAAGGTGGTTTTAATTGGTGAAAGCGAAAATGTCTATCTGAATGATCGTTTTACATTTTACAGGGTTTTGGGGTGGCAGCTGGGGTAATGGCTTCATCAGCGGGGTTAGAGGGGGTTAGTTCTGCAGATTATTATAATCATTGTGATTTGTTTGCAACGCGTATAAAACGACTGAGGCCTAGTACACATTTAAACCTTTTGCACATCTATACCCGCTACCCATCTAATTATACCCATTCCCCATCTAGATCCATCAAAACCCCCCTTACATGGGTAATAAATATGATGTAAATATTTTTTCAATAAATCGAGTTAAATTTGAATTCAAATAACTCTATTTTTAATTTGTATTATTATCAAATATTGGTTTATATTACAATATTTGATATACAATACAACGAGTGAGGAAAAACTGATTCCACCTTTAGGCAAATAAAAAATTTGTTGGGTATAATTTGAAATGAAAAAGGGTGTGAGTTACAGCACAACGATAAATATAAGGTGAAGCGACAAATACATGTAGCCGCAAATTCGATTACACAAGAACGCTTAAAGATTTCCATTCATAATTTGATATGCCTAAAGCACTAACCGATATCTACATCGTGTCTGAAAATTATCCAAAAAGCTCCCGTGGTTCTTGAGATATCAATGTAAAACAAAAATTTCGCTATTTGTCGGCAATCTAAATGAGAAATGTGTGCTGACAAATTACGAAATTTTCGTTTATCTTTGATATCTCAAGAACCACTGGAGCTTTTTGGATAATTTTTGGACACGATGAAGATATCAGCTAGTGCTTGCGACGTGTCAATTTAGGGATGAATATCTTCAAGCGTTCTTGAGTATTCGAATTTGCGGCGACATGTATTTGTCGCTTCACCTTATATTTATCGTTGTGCTGTAACTCCGGCTTAAAGCATATTTCATGAAATGAGTTGAGAGAAACATGCTTGAAAATTTTGATGAAATATTTAACAAAAATTAAAGTAAATGATTGGGCTTAGATGGGTAATGGGTAGGATCTGATGTGTACCAGGTCTAGTTATGCAATGGTTTTAGATGAATACCATATTTCTCCAATCAAAGCACACCTGGTGCTTTACAAAATTGGAGCACTTTCCAACTAACTTTTCAAGTGCCGTTTATAGACCCCTGGTGCAGTGCAAATCACGGGGTGCTATACTATGGTAGAGTTGAAATGCTTTTGATGAACTTCAGCAATATTCCCAAGACCCACAAATCTCTGAACACAAGAGCCACTTCAAGATACTCTGGTGAATTACACCAGCAGCATGCAATTACCTAAATATGTTTGCAATGTGTGCAAAAGAATGACACACTCCATGCAAACAAATTCTTATCCAACAGATGGTCTTGAGATTATATTATTGACACTAAAAGATGATCACCAATATTTTTTCGGATGAGAAGTAAAGCACCCAGGTGCTTTACACGGAACATTTTGCACAGCACTGCACCCCGGGAGCTTTGAACGGGGGGGGTGCTTTGATCAGAGAAATACGGTAATGGTACTGGCACAGAGTCTGTAGAACAGGAACATGCTAGTGATGTAAAGGCACCGGTGCCCCGAAGGGCACCAGCACCGGTGCTGGTGCGGTGCCATTGCAATCTTCAGGGGTGCCATGCCGGTGCTGGTGCCACTTTTTTCAGAATAGCACCGGTGCCGGATACCACTGAGAAACTGCCCGATATTTACTTCAGAAATTCCAGCCCGGTGCGGTGCCTTTCGGTGCTAGCACCGGCAACCCGCCGGTGCCCTTCGGTGCCGGTGCCATTTTTTCCAAAAGGCACCGGTGCCGGTGCGATGCGGTGCCATTTTTCCCGGTGCCTTTAACATCACTAGATGCACGCCCTTACTTGTCTATATAATCATCCAAATTCAGCATGTCCTTGTCCACTGGGTGGCCGCGTGCCAGAAAACCCGTCAGCATCAAATTCAGACAAACTGCGGCCACTAACATCAACTTCATTTTTATATTTTTTTTATTTGTTGAGGGCGGGCTAGTGCCACTCCCGGACCCTGTAAAATGCCCAAAAAATGTCAAGTGTCACGCAAAGTGTCAAAATTCATGCATAACATGCCTTGTAAATTGCCAGGTGTAATAGGTGTTGACCAGGGTTGGCAAAATCTCAGAAAAAATAAAAATAAAATAAAAATAAAATGGAATATTCAAGAATAAAATAAAATGGAATATTCAAGAATAAAATAAAATAAAATAAAATGGAAAATTTAAGAATAAAAATAAAAACTGTATAAAAATTCAAATTTTTGTAAATTTTTTGTAAAATTGTATAAAAATTCGTATTTTTGTAAAATTGTATAAAAATTCATATTTTTTTTGTAAAATTTTATCTCTTTGAGTGAGTTTCTACCTGTTTATTCATGGATATGGGAGCAGTCCCAAGTGTAAAGTGTCAAATGTCATGTAAAATGTCATGCAAAGTGTCAATTGTCATGACAAATGTAAGGTAAAGTGTAAATTGTCATGACATGTAAAAAATGAAGTATCAATTGTCAAGCAAATTGTGTCCAAATCTTATGTTTGATATCTAAATCTTATGTTTTGTATCCAAATTATGTTGTTGTTGAATCCAAATCTTATGTGAACATTTGGATACAACAACATAAGATTTGGATACAATACATACTATGGATACAAAAACACAAGATTTGGATACACAATTTACACTTTGCATGACATTTGACATGACACTTGACATTTTGCATGACAATTGACACTTTACTTTACATTTGTCATGACAATTGACAAATTGCATCACATTTTATAAATGTGCCCAGCACACTCCACTAGTCCTTCTACTGAAAATGCAAACCATTCTTATCAATAATTGTAACTTTACACTTGCAGCTAGCTAACAATACATACTGCATGCAACTTTTGAAAAGTAAGGGAAAAATTTGTCACAGGTTTTTCATGTATAGGTCTAATTATAACATTTTTCTGGCCTTGCATGCATGATTCTGAGGCTAGTTACACAGGTCCCGGCCGGGGACCGGGACCCGGCAAAAAATAAAAAAATACAAAAATTAAAAATTGGCGTGTATAGGTTGTTTGCATGTTAATTAGGTGAATCATCACCAAATTAGCATGCACAAAATTTTTGCAAGACGGTTACACCTGCCAATGCATAATTTTTTTGGCAGGTGTATAAAATGTTGCGATTCAGCTCAAATTTGGCATGCGTGTACTCCTTCGTTTAGTGAGTACGCATGCCAAATTTTAGCTCTGGGCGGTTACCGGGGTTTTTTTAATTTATACTTTAATTTTTTTCGATCACTATATTTTTGTATAGTGATCGAAATTTTGCCGGGGTCCGGTCCCCGGCAATTTTGAAATGGCCCCGACCGGGGTCAAACGTCCCGGGTGAGGAACTTTTTTTTTCAGTAAACAAATGATTTTGGTCCCCGACCGGGGTCGTTTGGCCCCGGTACCACACAAAAATTTGTGGTACTTTTTGGGACTTTGTGGTAATTGTCCCCGGTCGGGGCCAAACGACCCCGATGAGAAAAAATATTTTTTCAGTAAGTATTTTTTGTAATTTCACTGAAATATGCATGGTCGGGCTGAAAAGTCCCTGGACAGTGCTCGCCATTCGCGCTAGGGGTAAGCTACGGTTATAAAATTTTAACACGTTATTATATCAGGTGTTTTGAGTTTTCACCCAAAGTTTCACCCCTCTAGCTCAACCCACTGCGTAACTGTGGGGGTTACAATTTCGGTCATTGTACTGATGTACACATGGTGCTCTATCTCAACGCTGCTTTAAGTTGTGATCATGAAACTTTGGCCAGTGTAAGCCAGTGTGTTGGCAATGTGCTGATAGTATTCAACACTTTCATCAACATCATTGCTATTAAGGTAAAGTTAATATGCAAATCAGGGTGATGTGCAAGAAACGTGTGAACTGTGATGGATGTTTTGGTGATCATCTGAGATCATGTTGTATTGCAGTGATTTTAATGTTGTTTTGAAATGTACAGTAAATAATTATATATATTAAATTTCATTTGTGTTGTGACCAAATATTTTTGGTTGCTCAAATAATCCCCCAGCCCTGAGATTAGGGCGTCTATTCAAGGTGTTCATTTTGTATGCCTTATCTGTACATTGATTTTGAAGCTTAATAAGGTGGTCATTATGGGCTGTTTATGAGCGGTAAAATTACCAGGACAGCATGCAGATTCAATTTTTGTGGTCGGATTAGTGATGTGTAAATTTCATATGCTGATTTGGTCCAGTTGAATGAAAACGCATGCAATTTCAGAACTCAATATCAATATCTCAGCTATTTCTCAGCCGATTTTCACCAATAAACACTTAAAATGATCAGAATCACCTGGAGCTTCCATACTTATGTTCTGATTATCAGCTGCCACTACTAGACATTGTAAAAAACCCTGAAAAGTGTCAACAACCCTGTAAAATATCATGTGTCATGTAAAATACCATGTAAAGTGTCATGTGTATCCAAATCTTATTTTATCATATCCAAATCTTATGTTTTTGTATCCAAATCTTACTTTACACATAAGATTTGGAAACAAAAACATAAGATTGGGATATGATAAAATAAGATTAGGATACACATGACACTTTACAGGGTATTTTACATAATACATGACATTTTACAGGGTCTTTGACACTTTTCAGGGTCTTTTACAGGGTATTTTACATGATACATGACATTTTACAGGGTCTTTGACACTTTTCAGGGTCTTTTACAGGGTCTTTTACATGACACATGACATTTGACAGGGTCTTTGACACTTTACAGGTTCTTTTATAGGGTCTGGGAGTGCCCCCAGCATGTGGTCTATGCCCTTTCTAGTTTACACACTATTATTATTCTGCATATGGCCTGCAGCAACATCTTTTGATCTCCAAATGATCGAGATTGTGATTTATGATGATCTGTGGTGCACAGCAATAATTACTTTGAATGGCTATGTCAGTGACAGATTGTTGTTAGAATTGTTTTTCACAATGGGGTATTTATTGTGGCATAAACTGTATTTTCCAATGGGACACATTTCTCAATTGAAAAAAGTTCACATTGATGCGATTGAGTAGTCAATGTCTGATTACCGTATTTCCTCGATTACCCCCGTGGGGTGATTGTTTCATAGTGGTCCCGAGAGGGGGGGGTTAAACAAGGGGGGGGGGTATTTTGAGGGGGGTTATTATTTTGCCAGAAATTTTTTCAAATCCTAGTACAAAATCGTCGTTTGTGATGTACACTGGGGTAGAAAAATGCATCAATAACTGACATGTATAGACTCCTGTAGACTAATAGTAGTATGTAGATGGTATAAACACTGTTCTAACGTGATTACGACATTGTTTCAACGTGTGTTCTGCACTACGCAGAACACAAACTGCAGTATTTGTCATGTACGTTCTCTTTATACTCAATCTGGGGGGTATTTCAAGGGGGGGTGATTGTTTCATAGTGGTCTCAAGATAGGGAGGGGGGTCAAACGAGGGGGGAGGGGTATTTCGAGGGGGGGGGGGTCGAGAAAATACAGTAATCAAATGGAGCATTTGATGTTTGCATGTGTTTTACTCTGCTCCAACACATGGTTTCTGCATGGTAGTTTTACAAAGTGCAAAAAACTCCTAACTTACATGTTTCATTGTCAAAATTGAAACAGCTACTCAATTGAGCCCTCAATAAATTCCACTTTGAATACCCCCACCCCCACTTGAAAAACTGAACATTGAAAAACCTCCCTCTAAATAACTCCTCTATAAAGTTGGCCTTGAATGATGATGTAAAAAGCACCAGACTTTTGGCACTAAGCGCCAAAAGCACCGTGGCACTTTTCAAGGCGCCAAAAGTGCCATGGCACTTTTCAAGGCGCCAAAAGCACCATGGCACTTTTCAAGAACATGGCGCCATGCGCCAATGGTGCCAAAGGATGTTGGCGCCAAGTGCCAATGGCGCCAGCGCCAAAAATTTTTGCTGCTCCATAAGTGCAGCAATGCTAATGCAGTGCTATTTACTTGTGTAAGATGCAAGATTATGCCTAATTGAGTCAAGTTTTCTTCTTTTTGTGATGTTATTTTACAGCTGAGAGTTCCGGTTGACAATGGCAAGCGATCATGGAAAAAAAGTGCTTCAATTTGTATAGATAATGTCATGTGTCACATAAAAGACTCTGTTTAGTGTCAAATGTCATGTAAAATACCCTTTAAATTAAAGTGTCATGTTTATCTAAATCCTATTTTATAGTATCCAAAACTTATGTTTTTGTATCCAAATCTTACTTTTTTACATAAGATTTGGATACAAGAACAGAGGGTTTGGATATGATAAAATGAGATTTGGATATGATAAAATAAGATTTGCATACACATGACACTTAACAAGGTTTTTTACATGATATTTAACACTTGACATGACACCTGATTACGGTTGGTTGTATAAAAATTATTTGTGTACAAATTGTATAAAAATTGTATTTTATATTAATTTTCTTCTTGTTTCATTTTATATTATTTTATTCTTCAAATTTCCATTTTATTTTTATTTTATTTTTATTTTTTCTGAGATTTTGCCAACCATGCACCTGACATTTTACAGGGTCTTTTACACTTTACAGGGTCTGTTACAGGGTCTGGGACTGGCACCAGGTACATTGCATATAAACATATAATATTGACAATAAAACTTGATTGTCAACACAACACAACACCATGCATTTGAACATCTCTCATCTGCCCATTATTTGGGAAAGTGTTGAATAACCTTGCTATTGCATGAACATGTATACTGTAAATATTTCATTGAAATACCCATGGGGGTGATTGTTTCATAGTGGTCCCGAGAGGGGGGGGGGTTAAACGAGGGGGGGGGGTTTATTACTTCGCCAGAAATGTTTTCAAATCCTAGTACAAAATCATCGTTTGTGATGCACACTGGGTAGAAAAATGCATCAATAACTGACATGTAT
>CAXIWS010000778.1:34908-103648 GCA_964036195.1 Sphaerolaimus hirsutus | reverse complement strand
AGGCTCGCGTTAGGATTTTTATACCTAACATTTCAAAACATGCAGTTTGCAGAAATGCAGGGTCGATCGTATCGCATGTGAGGCCGGAACTAAGGAGACGTAACATCTATATTTGATACCGTTGCGAAGCTGAGAACATCCTTTTTCAGAATCCACAGCCTCCCCAGAGGCTCGCGTTAGCATTTTTATACCTAAGATTTCAAAATGTGCTGTGCTCCCTAATCGAGGGTCAGTCGGCTATAGTGCATGCAGTACGTTTTGAAATCTTAGGTATAAAATCGTGACAGTGAACATTCTGGAGAGTTGTAGATTCTGAAAGAGAATTTTCTCAGCTTTCCAATGGTATAGACCACAGCATTTAATTTTTTCGTGATTCCGACCTCACATGTGATGCTATCGACCCTCGATTAGGCCACACAGCACGTTTTGAAATCTTAGGTACAAAAATGCTAACGCGAGCCTCTGGGGAGGCTGTGGATTCTGAAAGAGGATGTTCTCAGCTTCGCAATGGTATAAAATATAGCCGTTTCATCTCCTTAGCTCCGGCCTCACATGAGATGCAATCACCCAAGAGTGGTAGATTCTGAAAGAGAATTTCTCAGCTTTCCAATGGTATAAGCCACAGCATTTAGTTTTTCCTGGATCCGACCTCACATGTGATGCTATTGACACTCGATTAGGCCACACAGCGCGTTTTGAAATCTTAGGTATAAAAATGCTAACGCGAGCCTCTGGGGAGGCTGTGGATTCTGAAAGAGGATGTTCTCAGCTTCGCAATGGTATAAAATATAGCCGTTACATCTCCTTAGCTCTGGCCTCACATGAGATTCAATCACCCAAGAGTAGTGCATGCAGCACGTTTTGAAATCTTAGGTATAAAATCGTGACAGTGAACCTTCTTGAGAGTGGTAGATTCTGAAAGAGAATTTTCTCAGCTTTCCAATGGTATAGACCACAGCATTTAGTTTTTCCTGGTTCCGACCTCACATTTGATGCTATCGAACCTCAATCAGGCCACACAGCATGTTTTGAAATCTTAGGTATAAAAATGCTAACGCGAGCCTCTGGGGAGGCTGTGGATTCTAAAAGAGGATGTTCTCAGCTTCACAATGGTAGAAAATACAGCCGTTACGTCTCCTTAGCTCCGGCCTCACATGAGATGCAATCACCCAAGAGTAGTGCATGCAGCACATTTTGAAATCTTAGGTATAAAATCGTGACGGTGAACCTTCCTGAGAGTGGTAGATTCTGAAAGAGAATTTTCTCAGCTTTCCAATGGTATAGACCACAGCATTTAGTTTTTCCTGATTCCAACCTCACATTTGATGCTATCGACCCTCGATCAGGCCACACAGCATGTTTTGAAATCTTAGGTATAAAAATGCTAACGCGACCTCTGGGGAGGCTGTGGATTCTAAAAGAGGATGTTCTCAGCTTCACAATGGTAGAAAATACAGCCGTTACGTCTCCTTAGCTCCGGCCTCACATGAGATGCAATCACCCAAGAGTAGTGCATGCAGCACATTTTGAAATCTTAGGTATAAAATCGTGACGGTGAACCTTCCTGAGAGTGGTAGATTCTGAAAGAGAATTTTCTCAGCTTTCCAATGGTATAGACCACAGCATTTAGTTTTTCCTGATTCTGACCTCACATTTGATGCTATTGACCCTCGATTAGGCCACACAGCACGTTTTGAAATCTTAGGTATAAAAATGCTAATGCGAGCCTCTGGGGAGGCTGTGGATTCTGAAAGGGGATGTTCTCAGCTTCGCAATGGTATAAAATATAGCCGTTACATCTCCTTAGCTCCGGCCTCACATGAGATGCAATCACCCAAGAGTAGTGCATGCAACACGTTTTGAAATCTTAGGTATAAAATCGTGACGGTGAACCTTCTTGAGAGTGGTAGATTCTGAAAGAGAATTTTATCAGCTTTCCAATGGTATGGACCACAGCATTTAGTTTTTCCTGGTTCCGACCTCACATTTGATGCTATCGACCCTCGATCAGGCCACACAGCATGTTTTGAAATCTTAGGGATAAAAATGCTAACGCGAGCCTCTGGGGAGGCTGTGGATTCTAAAAGAGGATGTTCTCAGCTTCGCAATGGTATAAAATATAGCCGTTACGTCTCCTTAGCTCCGGCCTCACATGAGATGCAATCACCCAAGAGTAGTGCATGCAGCACGTTTTGAAATCTTAGGTATAAAATCGTGATGGTGAACCTTCTTGAGAGTGGAAGATTCTGAAAGAGAATTTTCTCAGCTTTCCAATGGTATAGACCACAGCATTTAGTTTTTCCTGGTTCCGACCTCACATTTGATGCTATCGACCCTCGATTAGGCCACACAGCACCTTTTGAAATCTTAGGTATAAAAATGCCAACGCGAGCCTCTGGGGAGGCTGTGGATTCTAAAAGAGGATGTTCTCAGCTTCGCAATGGTATAAAATACAGCCGTTACGTCTCCTTAGCTCTGGCCTCACATGAGATGCAATCACCCAAGAGTAGTGCATGCAGCACGTTTTGAAATCTTAGGTATAAAATCGTGACGGTGAACCTTCCTGAGAGTGGTAGATTCTGAAAGAGAATTTTCTCAGCTTTCCAATGGTATAGACCACAGCATTTAGATTTTCCTGATTCCAACCTCACATTTGATGCTATTGACCCTCGATTAGGCCACACAGCACGTTTTGAAATCTTAGGTATAAAAATGCTAATGCGAGCCTCTGGGGAGGCTGTGGATTCTGAAAGGGGATGTTCTCAGCTTCGCAACGGTATAAAATATAGCCGTTACATCTCCTTAGTTCTGGCCTCACATGAGATGCGACCACCCAAGAGTAGTGCATGCAGCACGTTTTGAAATCTTAGGTATAAAATCGTGACAGTGAACCTTCTTGAGAGTGGTAGATTCTGAAAGAGAATTTTCTCAGCTTTACAATGGTATAGACCACAGCATTTAGTTTTTCCTGCTTCCGACCTCACATGTGATGCTATTGACCCTCGATTAGGCCACACAGCACGTTTTGAAATCTTAGATATAAAAATGCTAATGCGAGCCTCTGGGGAGGCTGTGGATTCTGAAAGGGGATGTTCTCAGCTTCGCAACGGTATAAAATATAGCCGTTACATCTCCTTAGTTCTGGCCTCACATGAGATGCGACCACCCAAGAGTAGTGCATGCAGCACGTTTTGAAATCTTAGGTATAAAATTGTGACAGTGAACCTTCTTGAGAGTGGTAGATTCTGAAAGAGAATTTTCTCAGCTTTACAATGGTATAGACCACAGCATTTAGTTTTTCCTGGTTCCGACCTCACATGTGATGCTATCGACCCTTGATTAGGCCACACAGCACGTTTTGAATACTTAGGTATAAAAATGCTAATGCGGGCCTCTGGGGAGGCTGTGGATTCTGAAAGGGGATGTTCTCAGCTTCGCAACGGTATAAAATATAGCCGTTACATCTCCTTAGTTCCGGCCTCACATGAGATGCGATCACCCAAGAGTAGTGCATGCAGCACGTTTTGAAATCTTAGGTATAAAATCGTGACCGTGAACCTTCTTGAGAGTGGTAGATTCTGAAAGAGAATTTTCTCAGCTTTCCAATGGTATAGACCACCGCATTTAGTTTTTCCTGGTTCCGACCTCACATGTGATGCTATCGACCCTCGATTAGGCCACACAGCACATTTTAAAATCTTAGGTATAAAAATGCTAACGCGAGCCTCTGGGGAGGCTGTGGATTCTGAAAGGGGATGTTCTCAGCATCGCAACGGTATAAAATATTGCCATTACGTCTCCTTAGTTCCGGCCCCACATGAGATGTGATCACCCAAGAGTAGTGTGCGCAGCATGTTTTGAAATCTTAGGTATAAATATGCTAACGCGAGCTTCTGGGGAGGCTGTGGATTCTGAAAGAGGATGTTCTCAGCTACGCAACGGTATAAAATATAGCCATTACATCTCCTTAGTTCCGGCCTCACATGAGATGTGATCACCCAAGAGTAGTGCGCGCAGCATGTTTTGAAATCTTAGGTATAAATATGCTAACGCGAGCTTCTGGGGAGGCTGTGGATTCTGAAAGAGGATGTTTTTAGCTATGCAACGGTATAAAATATAGCCATTACGTCTCCTTAGTTTTGGCCTCAGTCTTGATGCGATCACCTCATGTCACCATTCCATGCTAAAATGCTCAATTTTGCTATATATAAGAGGAAACAGAAAAAATGAAATATCATTTTGTATCAGTGTTATACAAGCAACACTTTAAGAAAAAAAAATTTTTTTTGATGGGTCCAACTTTTGGCTGCTGACTCGTAGACTGACTCATATAAATTGTTAAAAAATTGTTAAAAAAATGCATTTTATTTTTATTTTATTCGTCAATTTTCCATTTTATTTTTATCTTATTCTTCAATTTTCCATTTTATTTTTATTTTATTTTTATTTAGTTTTATAGTTCCTGACCAGAATTTTTTTAGTAAAATTCTTTTTACTAAAATTGTAGTAAAATTGTATTTAAAATTCTATTTTATTTTAATTTTATTCTTGTTTCATTTAAAAAAAATTTTTTTTGTAGTTCGTGACCAGAATTGTCTTAGTAAAATTGTTTTTACTAAAATTGTAGTAAAATTGTATTAAATTGTATTGTATTTTAATTTTATTCTTGTTTCATTTTATTTTAATTTATTTTATTTTATTTTATTCCTCAATTTTTCATTTTATTTTTTTATTTTTTTCTGAGATTTTGCCAACCGTGTACAGGGCTACCTAGAACAAATACTGACAACAATAAAAATCTAATTGAATGTGCATGATCATGTACTCTATGAAAATTTGTGTTGGTTGTGCAGCCAGTGAATGGGGCTGATCAAGATCAAGCTGTAAAACACTTCAAAATGTTCAATTTTCATGAAAAAGTTTGTCAAAAGCTCAAAATTTTTGTCACCAAGGTGACGCTGATGCTGCTTTAGGTATATAATTTGTCATTTCACTTCTTATGTTCGGTGCATTAAATCACAAGTTAAATAAAATGACAAAGACCTTACTAGTGCTATATTCTACATGCTCATTGTCACAGGTCACTATTAGCATACAAATCATTGAAAAAATAGCAAATGTTGTTAAGGGCTGCATTTTTGTCGTTTCTTTTCTTTCTGGTTGTTTTTTTCTGAATTTGAGACCAGACTGTACTAAAAATTCGAAGTCAAAAAGAATCAAGATTTAATCAATAAGGATACTCTGCTTTTTTGGTATATACTTTTATGAATTTATAATCACGCCAATGCAAATGATCTTTCACATGAAAAGTTTCACACACATTGTCTTTTTCGTTGGTTGGGGATACTCTTCTCCCAAACTCCTTTTGTTTCAGCTTTAACCATTGGTATACTCGGCAAACACGATACTCTACAAACAAATAGGAGTTATGTCTTCGGCTGGCAGACGGCCAGCCAATAACTTATGGAAGACGTGATGAAGACGACGTGAAGGCGAGAGATGATGATCGGGATGAAAGTGATCCCGTCATGATGGAGTGTCTCGTCTGGAAAAATGTACGGTGTAATGTCATCCGATCCGAGTATAATGATGGAAAAACCTGTGCAGAAAGTGATTGGAAGTGTGTTTTCTAAAGTGATCTTTCCTCAAAAAAAGTTATTGAACAATTGAATTTAACTTTTGTATTTTCAGATTTTTCTTATACATGGCGCCATGGCGCCATCTGAAAAAATGGCGCCGGGCGCCAAAATGGCACCAACGGTAAAATGCACTGTTTCAGCATATATATCGTCACGGAAGCATTAATAGAAGAGGAACGTGCTATACCATTTTTTTGGTGCTGACTCAAGCCACAAAACTTATCTTATCATGAATATTATATGCCATACTTCCAGGAAATATCCCTGGGGGGTTTTTTTGACAGCAAATTTTGAGGGGTTAGTGCAAGAGGGCTTATTCAAGTGGGGTCTATTATTTCACCAGAACTTTTACGAAATTATGTCAGGTATATATTCATTGCTTGTAACATACTCATACACTCAGATGCAGAAAAATTCAACAATAAAATAGGCGATCAATGATGCAAGGGCATGGAAATAGTTATTGACATTTTTTCTAATATTGGTTCATATGCGAAGATTTGCAGTTTATGTGGTATAAAACCATCAACATGACGTTAAACTTGCAATTCTACCAAAAAATTAGAAACATGAAAGTGTTAAACACCACCAAAATGATATCATTTGGCAGATAAGGCAGTTGATATAAATGGAAAAATTTAGACGTACATCCCTGCATCTTGGCGCCATTTACGGCGCCATCAAAAACAATGGCGCTGGGCACCAAACTGGCGCCAGCGAAAATGGCGCCAAGCGCCGACGGCGCCATTGTGCCATTTGAAGTAATGGCGCCGGGCGCCAGATGGCGCCACAGAAAAGGGCGCCAAGCGCCAACGGCGCCACAAAAAAGGGCGCCAAGCGCCAATGGCGCCATGGCGCTGGCGCCCTTTGGCGCCCTTTGGCGCCCTATGGCGCCATTGAAGGGTGCCAGCGCCATGGCACCATTCCATCACTACTCCCTAGCTGTGTGCCAGTTTTTAGTTTTGCTGTTTGTTGAGTTCTTATCTGTGTTAGTTTAAAAAAAAAATAGAATGCTTTTTAAATTGAATTGTATGGAAATTTTTGGTTGCATGAACTAAGTGAATTCACACAAAATTTGCTCAGCATACCTGGTACTACTGCAAATGCTGAGCACCTATTTAGTCCAACATCCATTGCCACAACCAGCGCTATAGGTTGAGTGCAAATTGTTTGCATTTGCCCTGTGACACATGAAGCTGTATTCTGTGTTGACACAGAACATTTGACACACATGTGTCAAATATTATGTGGGCTGTCAAGGTCAGGCAAATGAAATTGGATACCAATTTTTTTTAAACATGTTTCCATTTTTTTACAAATAAGCTATCATAAGGAAATGAATTCCAATCATTGAAAAAGTTGAACAGAAAAGCTAACATTTAACCATATACACACAAATTAAAGAATGTTTGCTCATCCATCACCAGATGCTGAAAGGAATTCACTACATCTTTTATAGCATAAAACTGATGTAAAGGCAGAACATAATTTTTGTCTGAATAAGTCTGGTAAAGTAATGCAGGTAATTGAAGGACATCATTTTCAAGCAGAACAGTAACCATATGTCAAGCAGAAAATGTTTTTTATTGACCATAAAATATTTATGAAAACACTACAGAGGCATATTTAAAGGAAGACCTAAAGGTCTAATTTATTTCTTTGATAAAGTATATTTAAAATTAAAATATACTGTATTTCCTCGAAATACTCCCAGGGGGTTTAAAAATGCAGCAACTACCACCATCTTAAGACTCTATAGACTTATATAAGTACGTATAGTCGGTGAACATGATACTCTGCCGTCGTACTGATTTATGTCTCACGTTGGAAGCGTGCCAATAATCATAAAGCATGCTATTTTAGTATAAAATATGAAAAAATCATTGTTGTGAATAAGTTAAAATATCACGTTTTAACTGAGATGAATTCTTTCAAATTTCTATAAAAATCACATGTGTAGAAAAATATGTGGCACGCTTCCAGCGGGAACCACGCGAGCAGGGAGTAATGTGACTAGAGTATAACATAACATAATCTAGAGTGATCTAACATAAATATCACAGTCATTGTTTTTAATGTGTGTTCTGCGTTGCCCGGATCACAAACCGTAGCTTTTGTCATTGACGTTCTCCATACACTATATTTGGGGGGGGGGGTATTTCGAGGGGGTGTTCATAAATTCATAGTGTCCATTTTGATGGGGGGGGGGTATTTCGAGGGGGTTATTTCAAGGAAATACGGTATATAGAGAGAATATTAATTATACAAATAATGACATTTGCAGTTTGTACATTGGTATTGTCAGTGTGCTTTTTCATGCACACACAGGCATGCTCATATTTTTCTTGTGAGTGCAGTGAATACAAAACTTTTAAATATTGGGTTGGTGCTGAGCTTGAATAGGTATACAGCTCTGTAAAAAAGTACAAAACAATGCCTCATCAGACAATTTGTTTAGACACTACCCAGTGTAATGTGAGCCTATATGGTAAAAGTCATCAACATTCAATATACACCCATTTAGCTGAAGAATTTGCACAAAAGGTACCAAATTTTAAAACATTGGTTGCACCAGAGCACTGCAAGGCAGAAGTTCGTGACTATGGTTGGTTTCATTTGCAATTCAGTACACATCTTGAGAAGGACTTAGCTGTGACAACAAGAATATATAATCACTTGAAAAGCATAGAATAATCAATACATTGCTTAAATTTAATTGTACCCATTCGTTCAACTATAATTCCCATAAAGTACTGACTTTTTTCATGCATACACACGTCAGCGCACTGTCTATGACAAAATGAAAGTTCACTAATTTGGGAATTAAGTTCCATATCGGCTAAAAAAGCAGTGAAGTAGACGGAATATGGAAAAAAGTAGAAAAGCTGAAAATTTAGCCAGAAAATGGAAAATGAGCCAGAAAAATGGAAATGGAAAAAAATTTCCCTGCGGAAAGCAGAAATGGAAAATGGAAAGTTGACACCCTATTTTGTACTGTCTTAATTTTAATGCAAGTATTGTTCATGTCTTCATGCACCAGTAGTACTGCAAAACTAAGTCAATTACAGTGATTTTAATAAACCTAAGGTAAATGTGTATATTTGCTCACAGCTGGCAGGGACACAGCAGTTGGAATGGTGGGTAGAAATGGTGGTTTATGTAGCCAGACATACTTTATAATCAAGTACGTCACATTGCACTTTACAAAAAAAAAACTGAAAGATTTTTTTAAATGTGGTGTACACGAGAGTGCTTATCAGACCGTAGAGTGCTCAGTGTTCTGCATCTAAATCTCATGGGATTCCATGCATTTGTACTTGATTGTATAAAAGGGATGGAGACATTAAATTCATGGTACATCATTTGCTATTACTAGTAGAAAAATTGAGTACAAACAATTGAGGCGTCCAGTTCTAAAAGTTGACAAGTCCAAAATACGAAAATTTTGAGTGAGGCCCGGAAATGTCATCTGGGGCTACACATTTTTAATCATTTTCTATAATTTTTTGACCTTACATGCCTATTATGATAGTGTTGAATTTGACATTTGTGGGAAAAATGCAAAAAAGGACAATAAGTCGACAAGTCCACTTAGTTTTGGGCTAAAAGTTGACAAGTCCATCCTTTGTCTCCTTTTTTGTTAGGAAAATACAAGGAATGTGTTAGGCCACAGTGGACACTGATTTCTAAAAGTCGGTAAGTCCATAAATTTTCCATAAGGCAGCCCCGGCCTCCCCGGGAACAGAAATATTCTTGCGTGCAAGAAGTCGACAAGTCCAAGTCGAGTCTAAAAGTCGACTTTTAGAGTTAGACGACTCAATTATATCCCAAAAGATGCAACAGCTGCATTTCTTTAACATTTCAGGTATTACTGTTCAAAAAAGTGTACTGAGACATGTCCAGAGTTGCATGAAACCAAAAAAATGGGATATGTTTCTTGTGACCCATTTGAGGCACTTGATGGGGAGGGAGCAACTGCTGACCAAGTGCACTTCAAGTGCAAATGCAAATACCGACTGAATTCTGGGTGTGTTGTTGAATAGTTAAAAATACCAGATTACATAAAAAAACTCGTATATGAAAAGTCCAACTCAAAAAGCGGTCTTCAACGAAAACAATCAACAAGATGTTGATTACGTTTGTAAAACAAGTAATAATTATCATATTTCGTCTCACCAGCAACTGCATCGTTGAGCGTGTTGATGTTTCCTTCATTGAAAGTTCCCAATAATAGTATAATTGGCGGATCGCATGCTATGGGCTATTTACATAGGATCTGGTCGGGGACCGGTCCCCAGCAAAAGATAAATTTTTTTCAAGAGTCAATAATTGGTATATATGCATGGGTTGTTTGCATGTTAATTAGGTGAATTATCACCAAAATTTTTTTGCATGCACAAAATTTCTACAAGTCGGTTACAGATGCTGTTGCATTTTCTTTGGTGGAGTGTATAATTTTTTTAAGATTTGTCTCAATTTTGACATGTGTGTACTCCTTCATTAAGTGAGTATGCATGCCAAATTTCAGCTCAGAGCAGTTAGTGGTTCTTCTGTTTTTTTATGCTTTTATTTTTGTTGTTCACTGTATTTTTGTAAAGTTTACGAAATCCCACCAGGGACCGGTCTCCAGTGGCAATAGAATTGGCCCTGACCAGGGCCAAATGTCCCCAGTGAGAAAACTTTTTTTTCCATAAACAAAAAATTTTTGTCCCCGACTGGGGACGTTTGTCCCCGACAGGTGACAAAAAATTTTTCCCCTGTCAGGGACGAACGCCTACTACTGTGTACTCACTAAACGAAGGAGTATACGCATGCCAAAATTGAGACATATCTTAAAAAAATTATACACTCCACCAAAGAAAATGCAACGCCCCCAAAGAATATGCATCAACATCTGTAACCATATTGTAGAAATTTCGTGCATGCAAATTTGGTGATAATTCACCTAATTAACATGCAAACAAACCATACCCATCAATTATTGACTTTTTCAATTTTTAAATGGTCTTAAAAAGTTTTAACATTGTCTGCTTTCCCCAACATCATTTTTCAGTCAATACTAATACACATTGTATAGGTTCTGTGAGCCACCAGCCACTACTTGGGATGTTGTTGAACAGGAATATGAGACATCATGCCTTCAAAGTTAGTCTCCTAACACCCTTATACCTGTTAATGTAACAAAATTTATATAACAAACTGTAAAATTTACCATGCATTCATTTCTCAATAGGTATTCAAACAGGATTTCATGCAGGTTGATTTCGAGATGAAATTCTATTTAAAGTTCTGACAGTTAAAACGACTGACAGTCAATTATATTGAATCTTTATTTTCCATGGTGTTCAAGAAATGTGAATATTGTTTGGCCCTGCGCACACTAGTTTACCGGCATTTTCAGTTTACTGGTGGTAAACTGAATTAAATCAGTTTACTTTTTTGTTTCACATCTAGTATCAGTGGGTGGAGCTTAGGCCGCCATCTTTATCTTTTCAAGTTTGCCAGTGCAGTGAATTTACGCTGTAAACGTTAATTTTTACCTTCTTTAATTGTGGAAGAACAGAGCATTGTTCATGCAATTTTTTTTTCTGTCATCATGTACAGTACGTCCTGTAGATGTTGTCAAAAATTTTAAAATAGTTTTAAGTGCAAAATTGGATTTTTTATTGAATTTATTTATTTTTGGCAGATAAAAATTCATATAAAATCAGCTGTTTTGTTTATTTGTTTATTTTATGGATGGAAATGAACAGTTTTCATTCAGCTATCGACTGGTATACATGGTGGACATTAAAAATGAAAATTGGATTTTTTATGAATTTATTTCATAAAAATACATTTTAATCAATAACAATTCAACGGAATGCACAAATCATTCAAAAATTGGACACATGCAAGACAACCATAAGATGCACACATAACACAATTTTTGCAGTGTAAATTGAAAGACTTTTCAACTTATGATTTTTTCATTTTTCTAACTAAAGAAGTCTGTAAAAAATTGAAAAATGACCAAAACTTGTCAATTAAATGACAGTTTGTTCGCCTGTTACCATTGTAACTAATTGCACTTGAAAAATTGACTGTAAGCATGGCACATGGAAAAATTGACTGTAAGCATGCAAATGATTTTTTTAAATTTAGTATTTAAGTTTAACATGAGTATGTGACTGAATTGCAAACTGCTATTTATACAGCAATTTTTAAATTTTAATGTAACATAAAGCATAGTTGTAAATTCAACAATCTGAAAGATTTACCATGCTACACAAACAGTGGGAGTAAGCATCCAATTCTTGATCATTCCCCTCATGTGGCTTGCTTCTCTCTTGTCAATGTACATTTGTATTTACACTTGAGGGACGTCATCAGGCTGAGTCAATTTGAGTCAGAAGATGCAGATATAAACAAAAATACTGCTTGTAGCACTAGTACATTGTTCCACTATGCCTGATATTCTTATAGTTTACTTCTCACATTATTAGCTGTTGGTTACAAACATCTTATATGTATTCCTTTTTTAAGTTTACTACATGTATGAACTTTTACATGTATTCCCTTTTTTAGTTCACTATATGTTTGAATTTATACATTTTTCTGCGTCGCCACAATTTATGGCAAAAGCTTAAAAAATTCATAAAGTTTTTTGGAAAAGAGTTAGGACTTGTAAAAAACACCATTAAACCGCGATTTTTTTCTGCACATGTCAGTGAAAAAATGGCCTAAATCTGACCTACGAGTGACAAATGAAGTTACTTTTTCATCCGTGGGGGTTGGCGTCAAACTGAGTCAAAAAGTGATGTTTTGCGACGTTTTTGGCGACTCTCGCAAAGATTTACGACGGTTTAATTTAGAGTAAAACAGTAAAAGCAAACTGGCGACACATCGCTTTTTTGTCATTTAGCATGGTTATGGTAGCGTCGCAAACGTTGCCAAAGTTGTTCAGTTTGCCAGGGCATTTCTATCTTGCTGTTAAAGTGCAAAAAGTAACAACTTTATGAGCAGAATGCTTATTAACAATCATTATAAGCATCAAAATAAGACATAAATGCTATAGCAAGCACAAATTACTTGATTCAAATGAAATTCAAAAAACAGTAGTTTACAGCTTATGTGCAACACTTTCTGTGTTGCATGCGTCGCCAGCGACGCGTCGCCAAAAATTGCATTCAGTCTGCCCATTACGTTTCACATATAAAATAATCTGGCGACGCGTCGCATTTCTGTGACTTGCTGAAACCACTAACCCCAGAAATTGAAACACAAAATTAAACTAGCTTTAACATGTCAATCATAAAGGTAAACCATCGACGCGTCGCGTTTCAGTTTACATTTTTGCTTCACGTGCCGCATTGGTAAACTAGAGTGTACACGCGCTTTATTTACAGCAACAACATCAAATACAACAACTGCTACACCAACAACTTCTACACCTACAACTACTACACCTACAACTACTACACCTACAACTACTACACTTACAACTACCCCACCAACAACTACTACACCTACAACTACTACACCTACAACTGCCCCACCAACAACTACTACACCTACAACTACTACACCTACAACTACCACTCCTACAACTACTACACCTACAACTACTACACCTACAACTACAACTCCTATAACTACTACACCTACAACTACTACACCTACAACTACTACATCAACTACAACACTTACAGACACAACTACAACAGAGATACCTTGGGAGACCCTTGAAAACTGGCCGCTGGTACAGATAATAGGTGGTGTGACTGCTACAGCGACCCACAAAACACTGACAGCTCGCTGACAGCTCACTTGCCAACCAGTGGCAGCTCGCTGACAACAAAATGTAGTTAACTGACAGCTCGCTGACAACATAACTGCGGCATTCTGCAGCTCACTGACAGGAGAGCTTAAATGGTGCACCCACAGTTAGTAAGCTGACAGCTTGCTGACAGCTACACTTGTGATGATCCCACCAAAGTCAGCGTCTTCTACCACCGATTCCCGATTCCGACCGTAGTGAGTGACGGTCTCAAGAGTGGTTAGATTTCCCGTTGTAGCCGAAAGTCCACTCGCCGACAGCCAAGTTGAGTTTATTTCGTGGTTGCGTGTTGAAAAGGGGTTTCGAAGTTGTTCCAGGTACTTTATTTCGATCAGATGCAGCAATAATTACTAAAGCGCAAAGTTAGCAAGCTTCCTAGTCGAAGTTTCTATTGCTAACTTATTTTGGGTCACAAGCTTGGGGTCAGAAGACTGAAGTAAAAACTTCCAAAGTAGCCGAGACACAGAAATTGTGTATAAAAACATGGCTACAATAATTTTCCAAATACAAATGCACAAATAAGACACAAAGGCGCTAATAAGACACATTTAGCCGAAACAGTTGGCTTATACTGCGTGTGCATACATTCAAACAATTATGGTAAAGAAATACCAGGTACAAATTGGGAGAATAGAAAAACTATTAATCTTGTGAGGCGCGAAGTCGGCAAACTCGGCCGATTTACTAATTTGTTTCAATTTGTCAGAAAACATTGACACACTTTGGAAACTAATATGATAGAGTTGGAAATTGTAAATAGCAATACAAATGTTCCTAATGCCTTAAGTAAAGCAGAGTATACTCAACGTAATAATAATCACTTCCTGAAAACATATATTTGATAATTGGCAAGTTGGGACTTATTCGAAGTCAATGGGTATATTAATTGAGCGGGATTAATAATGTATTTGATATAATACAAGCAAGGTATTCAATATAAAATGTCCAAATAATGCAAATATATAAAGCATTGCGAAGCTATAATAAATATGCCTATGCGAAGGGCTTTTGTAAATACGTGCTAGTCACACACAGGGCACCATTTCTCCATTAGGATGCTGGCCTAAGTAAATACGGAGAACGTAAATATTACAAGATTTGAGTTTCCCAAATTGCAAGTAAACTATGTAAATGTACCGTATTTCCTCGAAATACCCCCCGGGGGGTATTTCGAGGAAATACGGTACACCCATTTGAGTAGTTTACTATAAAAAAAAATTAAAGGCGGCAATTTTGGTGAAAATGTCGTTTGAAAATTTACAACTTTTGCTACACATGTTGTATAAATCTGAGTTTTTGGATATTGGTAAAGATAGTGTTGGGGATAAAGTGCCCAATACAAGCAAACTTTGTTAAACCTTTCTTTCTAGCTAAAAATTAATGTTGAAATTTTGAAAATGACACCAAATTTTTTTGCCATCGTTAAGCACCCAGCCCCAGGCATTGTGCACAGGGGTGGTTAACACGGAGAAATACAGTAATTGTGTTTTGTCTAGGGAGTAAAGTTTTTCATATATCTAGTATATAATGAGGTAATGCATCACACAATGCAGGCTTGTGGTGAACCTTGGATTTATGATGTATTGGCAGCATAAAATAGGGAATGATTTTAAAAAATTATTCTGCTCAATTATCTGTTTATGCAGTGTTTTGTAAGGGGTGGTTATACTCCATGTGGCACC
Organism: Sphaerolaimus hirsutus; assembly: GCA_964036195.1. Lineage (NCBI taxonomy): Eukaryota > Metazoa > Nematoda > Chromadorea > Monhysterida > Sphaerolaimidae > Sphaerolaimus > Sphaerolaimus hirsutus. Next base: position 88,508 of record CAXIWS010000778.1, on the reverse strand, counting down.
ACCCTGGGCCACTACCATGCAGAATAGTTCAGACTTTTCACTAATAGATGAACTAGCTGGGCCTGAGTGTCCACTGGTCATGTGACTCATGTCCACAACACATTTGTTGCTTCCTATTTTGTTGTAAATACCATGCCCAATTTTGATCCTGTTGGGGTAAATTGGTGTTTGAGGATTGGGATACAGCCTAAAAAATTTTGTATTGGATGTTTTTTTTAATCTTGCGTGTTTTACCTACATAGAATTTCTGGAAGTTCTGTGTGTTCTACAACTAGCATTCTAAAAATCTCTGGGAGATTTATATTTAAAAATCTCTGGGAGATTTATATTTAAAAATCTGAGACAATATAATTAAATGGTAATTTAATAATTTTTATATTTTTTCTGAGATTTTTCAGAGAGATTGAATTATATTTTTTTATTTCTGTGGGAGAAAATTTTGCCCCAATTTTCATACTTTTTGCCCATTTTCACCTTCAAATCTACTACAATCCATGCTTTTTCCCTTATTTTTGGCTATACATGTGCTTATACCGTGTTTGGCTATTTTATTCCCTTTTATGTCTTAAAAAAGCTTACATAAAAGCCTATGTGATATGCAAGTTCTGTACTTGAGTAGTTTCAAAAAGTATATGTAAATGTGAGAAGAGAGAGGTACTTTCTTCAGAGAAATGTGACCATATTTACTCATTAAACTCTGTAAACTTGAGTATACATATTTTTTGAGTAAACATAAATAAACATATATATATATAATGTTTTGCAACAATTGCGTCCAAGTGAGGTTCAGCACCCAGTGTTTTTTTAAAATAAAGGGCTGCTGAACTAAGCCTGTCTGGGGGTTTCATCAAAATTTTGAGGGGGCGTGCGTACCTGACGATACCCCCTCACTAATGTACCTGAAAGTGAGCTGCTGCAAAAAAGCTGATGTTTTTTTGGAAAATTTACTGTTCATCCAGGTTCGGCACTGGACAGTGAAAATAGAAATTATTGTACAAAAATTCACCTAGAGAATGATGTATACAGGTATAAAAGTGTGTAAAAGTATTTTAAAATCAAAATTTCACTGATATTCGGTACTTGTGTATCTTTTACACAGGTCCAGATTAAACCTTGAGTTCAAGGAAATTTCATTACACCTTTAAAACTGGTCCCTGGGAGTGTATTAAAGATAAAAATCTATAAAAACAATTTTGCCCCAAAAATGAACCGCAGAGGTGATACAATGGGGGTCAATACAAAACCTTTAATGCAGGCTGAATTTTGTCCCTTCAATGATGTCATGAATGACATCATTACAGTGACCCCCATTGAATCTTCTCTGTGGTTCGTTTTTGTGGGCAAAGTTTTTATGCAAATTTTTACCTTTACTCATCTCCCAGAATACATTGTTAGCCAGGATTAACAGTGCGTTTAAAATATGTACTATAGCAGCAGCCACTGACGTATTTATCCGTTTATAACACCCGGGGGTTATATTTACAAGATCGAAGCAATTTTCAGCGAACTTTTTAAAAACTTGTATAACGCCCGGGTCAATGCTATACATGGAATCAACGTTGAACCAAACAAAAATGCAAAATAAGAGCATAAAAATTCATTGTGTCAGAAATCAAGTGTTATTTCATTTTCTAAATACAAACATCCCTACATATTTCTTTGTTCCCAGCGTGCAGCTAATTCAATGGAAAAAAATGTGCGTGCGTGCCGGAATTACAATGAGTGGCGCCAGACACAGTATTCAAACCATTAAATTCGAGTCATTTTTTGAAACCAAGCATAGCACCACGGGGTGCAATAAAACTATATAACACCCCGGGTGTTACGCACGGGGGGTGCTTTAAACGGAGAAATACGGTACAGTTGGAGATACAGCATTTGGCACTGATTCAGAAGGTAGGTGCTGAACCTGGCTTTGGAAGTGTTTATTTCCTTATAAATTTTTAAAACATCAATCTCCCGTGGATGTTGGGCATGCTCACTAGGGAAGAATAATTTATAAAATTCTAAATTGAATCCTATTTTATTCTGCCACCAGACTATTGAAGTATTAAATTTCCCCTCCACGGATTATCCCCTTGTGCAGAAATAGCTTCATTAAAGTTAGCTACGTTGGCTTGTGGTTATGCGGGAACTGTCTCCCTTAGGTATTTATGTCAATGATTGATGATTTATGATTATTATTTTTGTAAATTTTCCGTAAAGTCATGTTGGCACCCCCGTGGGGGCTGCGTGACAGCAGAGTTGTTAAAATACTGGTATTTTTGGAAAGCGTAAGCGTAAATACACTTTCCGAATTTTGGATATGGATACTGTAAGCGTAAGGTATTTTTAAAATACCTAGGAAAGCGTAAAACAAAGCGTAAGCGTAAATTTTTTTGAAAGTGCTCTTTCGCTGTGCGGCATCAGAAAACGCTATTGTTTTCCCTCATAGGTGAAGTAATAAATCAGTTAAATATATACATGCATAATTTCAGCGGTAGCATCACACAAGTAGTATTTACGCTGAGGTAGAAAAAGCAACTATAATTGACATAGGTATATAAGGTTCTGTAGACTAAAATTAGTATGTACATGTTGATGGTATAAAAATTGTTCTAACGTGACTCCGACATTGTTTTAGCGTGTGTTCTGCATTACACAGAACACAAACTACAGTATTTGTCATGTACGTTCTCTTTACACTCAATTTTTTTTTTTTTTTGGGGGGGGGGTATTTCGAGGGGGGTGATTGTTTCATAGGGGTCTCGAGGGGGGGGGGGTCAAACGAGGGGGGAATTTCGAGGGGGGTATTTCGAGGAAATACGGTATATTTTTTCACTTTTTCAGTGATGAAAGCCACATGTGTTAAATATCGTTGGCATGCTTCCAGCGCGAACCATGCGTGTAAGGCGTAAAGTCCCTGGAGTATAGCCAAAATGTTTATTGTGCTTCACATAATCGAGCATTTTAATATGACATATGAAAAGAGAAGTGGCAAGCCTAGTCACAATGGCAAAAATGCTCTTTGAAGATACAAATTAAAATGACTTGCAGGGTAAAGTGCCCAGTGAAGTGCATTGTCATGTGAAGCTATTTCTGCAGTTGGGGAAATAATCGGATGGGGGAAATTTATCAGACCGATGTTGGTGCAGTTGCCACCTTGACAGAGGCTCAGTGCAAGGAGAGATGTGAAGCTAAAGCAACATGCAAAGCCTTTGCATCATTATATTTCAAGTACTATACTGTGAGTGTTTTTGCATTTTAAAGCACATAGATACTCATTTAAACATTTACATTGACCCAACCCAACTAATGTGGGCAAATTCTGCAGCTTACAAAATAAAATGGTAAGTTATGATAAATAAATATTAAAGTCTAGTTGTATGTAAAGTAGAAGTGATAATCACATCAGAATTCAAGTGAAAGATAACATTAGTTTTCTATCAATTTCACGTCATCTGAGACACAGTGTAGAAGGGACACATATTCAACCAGGGATTAATTTTGCAATGGATAAGTAAAAAACAATTTATGAATGTGGAGTGAAAGTTTAGAGAGAAGTGTAAATTTATAAAAGTGAGAAGTAAAAAGGCAAGTAAGACATGAACATTTTTTTTCAGAAGTTCAGAGTGAATTCAATTCAGAGTGAGAGGTCAAATGCTGACGGAAAAGTAAATTCTAAGTGAGAAGTTAAAAATAAAATAAACGTCAATTTATACGTGACGTGAAAGGTAAAAGGTCAAAAATGTTTTGAGCATTTTCACATCATTAGCTATTTGTCTTAACTTTTTACGTGCCATTTCACTTCTTTATAATGAGTTGTCGTCATGTGTTGTTTACCTCACCTCACTCATAAATTGTTACTTCTTCACTTACAGAATTGGTATCGGGTGCACAAACCAGATGCACAAGCAAAACTGATAGTTGTTAATGTGCTAAATTGGTACATTTCAATATTTTCACAAATCTTGACAATTTCTCATTTTCGATTTTATGGGAGCGCATGTAAGCACTTTCATTTTCAGGATGAGAACAATCTTGGTTATTTTGAATGTAAATACTAACCTGCATATATTTAGGTTGAATCCCCCTTGAATAATTCCTCCGTTAATACTATGATACGATCAATTATGTCGAAGGGGGGGCATTTCGAGGGGGGTTATTATTTCGCCAGCCCATTTTGAGGGGGGGGGGGTAATACGAGGGCGGGGGGGGGTTAATTCAAGGGGGGTGGTAATTCGAGGTAATACGGTATGTGAGCAATTACAGTACATTTTGTGATGTTAGCACTGTGTTCACCGAGTATGCCAAGCGTGTGCCAGCCACGGCTGCATCAGCTGAGCGTGCTTCCACGCAGGGGTTGTGCTGGATACCGTATTTCTTCTAATAGAACGGCATACCTCCAATAGAACGCCGCCTCCAATAGAGCGGCAGGTAAAAAAGTTGACGAAATAAATAGAACGGCGCTCTTCTATTAGAAGAAATACGGTAATCTGCATCGGCAGCACAGGCCAGACCACTTTACATCCTAGCTGCCTAGATACATTTTGTCCAAAAGCTCCAGTTTACATCCTGTACTGCTGCAGTTTACATTCTTTGATCCATTAGTTTACATTCTGCGCAAAAATCTGCCATTGTCTACTTTCACACTTGTTCTTGTTCAATACTGTGCGGTTAGGTGACATTGCTCATTATTCTATCAAATGGTTCAAACTCAGCACATGTGCAGTGTGAAGGAAGGGCGTGGGTGTTTGACTCATCGTCAGCACATGAGAAAACGTACATACCGGATTACCTCGAATTACCCCCCCCCCTTGAATTACCCCCCCCCCCCTCGAAATACCCCCCCCCAAAATTTGGCTGAGGAAAAAATAAACCCCCCTCGAAATACCCCCCTACAATTGAATGTAAAGAGAACGTACATGACAAATACCACAGTACAATGCAGAACACACGTTAAACCGATGAAAGAGTGACGTTAGGGAAGGGTTTATGTGTATATGCAGTCATATATGACTATAAACACATGTACATCTATGTAATTGTTTGATTTTTATACATCTGAGTATGGGAAATTTCCAAAAATTTCTCGCGAAATAATAGACCCTCCCTCGAATAACCCCCCCCCCTTCGAATTATTCCCCCCCCCCCTCAAATTTTGCTGGCGAAATAATAAACCCCCTGGGGGTATTTCTGGGTAATACGGTAGGTACATGCATGCGTGACTTTTAAATCGTGGCCTTTTCAGGAATGCCATTTGTATGATCAGACAAGATTTGATGCAGCAGATATATTTCAAGAAGCTGGCTTCCGATATCATAAATTTCCATCAACTATTGTGTGTTTTGATTTTGTTCTTTTGTTCCTATTTGTTCCACTGTCTCCAGCAACAATTGAAAACACACACACACACACACACACACACACACATTCAGTAACACACATATTCAGTGCAAAAGTGACTAGGTTACAAAAAGTTACAAAAGTGACTAGGGTGTCAAGTTTCCATTTTCCATTTCCGCTTTCCTGAGGAAATTTTTTTACGCTTTCCATTTTCCATTTGCCCGCACATGAAAAATTATACCCTTTTCATTTCCATTTTTCCAGACCATTTTTCCTTTTTCTGCTAAATATTTTTTACATTTTTCAACTCTGTATTTTGTCTTCTTCCACTATAGTATTTTTATGTCCCAATTTTTTGGTTCTTGTGTGGGCTAGTTACAGAGGCTTATCAGGGATGGCTGTTTCGGAGGCCCCAGTCAGGGACGGCTATTTACAGAGGCTCCAGTCGGGCACTGGTCCCCGGCAAAAAATAAAATTTTTCAAATGTCTATAACTGGTGTGTATGGGTTGTATGCATGTTAATTAGGTGAATTATCACCAAATTTGTATGCACAAAATTTCTGCAAGACAGTTACACACACTGACGTATTTTCTTTGGGGGGTGTATAAATTTTTGCGATTTGTCTCAATTTTGGCATGCATGTACTCCTTCATTAAGTGAGTACGCATGCCAAGTTTCAGGTCAGAGCAGTAAGTGGTTCTTCTGTGTTTTTTTACACTTTTGTTTTTGTCATTCACTGTGTATCACTTGTATAGTGAATGAAATCCCACCAGGGTACTGGTCCCCAGCAGCAATAGAAACGTCCCTGGTGAGAATTTTTTTTCAGTAAACAAACTGTTTTGGTCACCAACCGGAAATGTTTGTCCCCGACCGGGGATGTCCGTTCCTGACAGGGGACAAAAAATTGGGGGGGGGGGTATTTTTTACCAGCTCAATATTATATATTTTGATTTTGTATCATGATAAAAAAAAATTACCTCAATATCTCATACCGTTCCCGAGATACAGAGATACCGATTTTTGAAAAAAATGCAACTTTGCATCCGAAACCCGTTATCTACAGCCCAAAATAGGTGAGTTTGCCCTCGAAACCCATTATCTACAAAAAAACTATCATTTTTTGCACCCGAAACCCGTTATCTGCAGATAAAAAAGTTTGCATCTGAAACCCATTAAGAATTTGGCCAAGAGGTGTCAAAATCACCTTACAAAAATGGAGTTTGCACTCGAAACCAGAGTTGCAAAAGTGTATTTACACTTACCCGAAATACCCGGGTAAATGGGTATTTATATTTACACTTACACTTACACTTTCATAAAATACCCATACACTTTTTTTACACTTTCCTCAGCAAAATACCCGGGTACAGAAAGTGTATTTTTTTTTCTTTCAGATGGCCCTGTTTTATGCTTTTGAGAAAGCATAAAATAGGGTCATGTACAAAAAATAACTGCACAGTGCACACATGCAGTTATGCATTGAATGTAGAAAATATGGAAAAGGTAAAAACTAGCCTTTGATCTCCAACCTTTGATCAGTACTCATGGTGTTCTACAGTTTCATCATACTTTTGTAAAAAGGACAAGATCAATGGAAATTCACCAGCTGGACACAAAGTCAACTGGCTTTTGCATTGACATTTGCTGCATGTCCATTCATGCATTTAAACAGTGTGTATCGCATTGCTTAATCAGTCAAATATCAACACTGAAAAAGTCCCATTATTAGGGAACTTCATACCACTACAGTATTTGTTACAGTCTGAAATATTTCATAAAATGCAGTAAAATGTGAAATAATGCATGAAAATGACAAATAAATTGATCTAAAGGTGAAAACAGTGGTGTTTTCTAATGCTCAACAGTGAGAGCTCTTTCTAAAAAAAAAATTTACACTTACACTTTTTTTACACTTTCCTAGGTATTTTTAAAATACCTTACACTTTTAGTATCCATACTCAAAATTTGGAAAGTGTATTTACACTTACACTTACACTTTCCAAAAATACCGGTATTTTAACAACTCTGCTCGAAACCCGTTAAGGAACAAATCTGCATGTATGTATGTTGATGTGATGTCAATCAAGTGGCCATAACTTTAACCATATTTGCCAGCCAGAGGGTTGTAAATATGGAAAATGTAGATAAATTCATGGCGTTTTCGAAAAGTTTTGAGCGAGTGTTGTCACTCAAACCATGCTGGCTCGGGCCAATGTCAAAATTTTAAGTGCGATTTTCAAAAATCCCAAAAACGTGCAGATAACGGGTTTCGGAATCAATCTCCACAAATATGCTTTCACAACTCTGTTGAAAACTAGCTTGTGTGGCCCCAATAAAAGACTAAGGTACAAAATCTAATGAAGGCAATCTATTTATTTATTTTCAGACCTATGGCGGGATCTGCAATGGGGCAGCAGAGCAATGTGAAGTCATGCCTACCTGCTAAGTAAATATGGTGTGACTGTTATAGTGATCACAAAGATGTAAAGACATTCTTATATAAAATCATAACTAATTTACCACATGTACCGTATTACCTCGAAATACCCCCATGGGGGTTTATTATTACGCCAGCAAAATTTGAGGGGGGGTTAATTCGAGGGGGGGTCTTATTATTTCGTCAGAAATTTTCGTAAGGATCGTAGCAAATAGTAGGCATTTGCATGCCCAAAACAGGTAATAAATGTGTCCAAACAAGATATATTTGGACAAAAAAACGTAGATAAGCTTCACAAACATCTCCATGTGTAGCTGCAATACAAATAAACAGTAATATACATCATGTACATTGCATACATGACGTATTTATTATGTACATGATGTACATCATTCCGAAGGGGGGGGGGTATTTCGAGGGGGGGGGGGGGGTTATTTTTTCCCCAGCCCATTTTGAGGGGGGGTTTATTCGAGGGGGGTTAATTCAAGGGGGGGGGGGGAATAATTCGAGGTAATACGGTATGTAACCAGTATACTTATGGACTTGACATTATACATTTTTTGTATAAACGTTCTAGTGATGTAGGGAACAACAGAAACAACATAATAAATTTTGACTGCTTTCCAAAATTTGTCAAAATGATGAAATGATATGGAAAAAAAAAATAGGATTGGCAGTGTAAGTGTTCCACCATTAAAATCACAGGGAAACGCAGCACTGCAAAGAACTCGCTGACAACTTGCATGTACTGATGGAATGGCGCCATGACGCAGGCGCCCTTTAATGGCGCCAAAGGGCGCCAGCGCCATGGCACCGTTGGCGCTTGGCGCCTTTTTCTGTGGCGCCATCTGGCGCCCGGCGCCATTATTTCGAATGGCGCCATGGCGCCCTTGGCGCTTGGCGCCATTTTCGTTGGCGCCAATTTGGCGCCCGGCGCCATTGTTTTCGATGGCGCCGGAAATGGCGCCACGATGCAGTGATGAACGGTTACATTTTTTCATATTCAACTGCCTATCTGCCAAATGATATCATTTTGGTGGTATTTAACACATACATGTTTCTAATTTTCTCTAGCATTGTAAGTTTGACGTCATGTTGATGGTTTTATACCCAACGATGGAAAAAACACAGAAATTGAACACAGAAACTCATTGAGTTTCTGTGTTTTTGTTTTACACAGAAACACGGAAACTCATAAATTTTGAAAAACTCAAAACTCAAATGAGTTTTTTTTTGGAGAACACAGAAACACAGAAACACGGAAACACAGAAAAGTTTTTTGAGTTTTTTTTTTTTTTTTCAGCGAAGCGGTTGAATGCACATTAATTCAGTTAAACTAAACAAGAAAAGATATGCATGTAGTGTATGTAAATATGTACATAATTTATTCATATTTTATAATGGTACAAAAAAAGAAATTAAAGATGGCTCGCACATCTCATGGTGGATTTGATAATTTAAGTTTCAACATTTAAGGATACCTTATTACCTCAAATTAACCCCCCTCAAAATGGACTGGTGGAAAAATAAGCCCCCCTCGAAATACCCCTCTCCGGGATGATGTACATCATGTATCCAATGTACATGGTGTATTTATTACTGCTAATTTGCATCGCAGCTACACATAGACTGTACTAGGTTGTGTAGCTATCTACATGTTTATTTCAAATATATCCTGTTTGTACGCATTTATAACCTGTTTTGGGTATGTAAATGCCTACTATTTTCTATGATCCTTACAAAACTTTCTGACAAAATAATCAACCCCCGTGGGGGTATTTCGAGGTAATATGGTAGTTGTAGTTCAAATCAATTCTGTAGTCTTCCATACAGTGCACATCCATTGAAGGATTTTGGAGTACTGCGTAAATTGTAGTTTCTGAGCATTTTGTTGCTGGTGTTGTGATGTTGATGTCCTCATTGTGGGCATTTTTATGGACTTTTTTGACACTTGAATGAATACACAAATGTTATGTTGGGTTAAAACATGTGCAAAACCAATATTTTATAAGAAAACCACTGTTTCCAGATCGAAATGCTGTAAATCAGAATTTTTGGGGGGAAAACTCAAATATTTTGGAAAAAAACTCGAGTTTTTTAGAAAAAAAACTCAAAAAACTCGAGTTTTTACAAAAAAACACAGAAAAAAAGACAGAGTTACTCAAGTTTTTTTTGAGAAAAAAACTCAAAACACAGGTATTCATTTTTGAAAAACTCAAAACACAGAAAGTGTTTTTTTTTGGAGAACTTACCCATCGTTGTTTATACCACATAAACTGCAAATCTTCATATATGACTCACTATTAGAAAAAACGTCAATAATTTTTTCCAAGCTCTGACATCATCGATTACCTATTTACAATGCACTGCATTTCTATGGAATACTCCCAGGGGTTTATAATTTTTTCAGCTCGCTTAGACTTGGGGATATATAAACCCCTCAAAATTTGCTCTCAAAAAATAAAACCCCTGGGCATATTTCAAGGAAATCTGGCATATAATATTCATGATAAGATGAGTTTTGTGGCTTCAGTCACCATTAGCATTGAAAAAAATCGTCAATTTTTGGAAAATATATTTAAATATAATCTCAGAAAATCTCTCAAGAATAAAATATAATTAAATCTCTCTCAAAAAACCTGGAAAAAATATAAATATAAGAATATGAGAGATAATTTAATCTCTCTGGAAAATCGTGGAAAAAATATAAATCTCAGAAAATCTTATATTTTCTGAGATTTTCTGAGATTTTTTAAATATAAATCTCGCAGAGATTTTTTCAATGCTAGTCACCATCAGAAAAATGGTATAGCACATTCCTGTTCTATAACCGCTTCCGTGATGATATATTCGCTGAAACAGTGCATTTCATCGTTGGCGCCCTTTTTGCGCCTGGCCCCACTGTTTCTGGCGCCCTTTGGCGCCCGGCACCATTTTTTCAGATGGTGCCATGGCGCCATTGGCGCTTGGCGCCATTGTTCCTGGCACTTTTCCATCACTAGTCCACACCAATCAAAAACTAAAAAACTGTGGTTCACCAGTTCAAAATCACCAGTTCAAAAATGTGCTTTATTCACATTACTAGCAAAGTTTGCATAACGGCATATTACAGATTTTTCACATGGATCATTTTTCACATGAATTAACACTGATTATGGGTATTCATTATTAATACAGGTTGATATACTTTCAGGCATCAAAATTCTAACGAGTTAAAACCATGAATACAAATTTTCAGTATACCGTATTACCTCGAATTATCCCCCCCCCTTGAATTAACCCCCCCCTCGAAATACCCCCCCTAAATTTCGGCTGAGGAAATAATAAACCCCCCCTCGAAATACCCCCCCTAAAATTGAGTGTAACGTGAACGTACATGACAAATACCGCAGTTTGTGATCTGTACTATGCAGAACACACGTTAACACTGATGATTAAGTGACGTTAGGGAAGGCTTTTTGTGTATATACAGTAATATATGCCTATAAACTAGTGATGGAATGGCGCCATGGCGCTGGCGCCATTTGAGGGCGCCAAAGGGCGCCGCGCCATGGCGCCATTGGCGCTTGGCGCCCTATTTCTGTGGCGCCCTTGGCGCCTGGCGCCCACATTCTGAAAGGCGCCATGGCGCCCTTGGCGCTTGGCGCCCTTTTTCCGTGGCGCCCTTGGCGCCTGGCGCCCTGGTTTAGAAGGGCGCCAAAAAGGCGCCAGCAGGGTTTCACGGTGAGTGCTGTGTAAACGGAAAAAAATGAAAAACGCATCTGTGGATGATCTGAATTCGCCAGAAAAATGGACGGAGTGGTGTGAGTGGGTGGAAATCTTTCGTCCAACGGTTCATCAGATCTGTCTGACGGATCAGAAGACAAGAATGATGGATCGTTCACTTGCAAAATCATAAATAAACGGATTTAAATCGTTGCGATTAGGAAACATTGTTTGGAAAGGTCTATTTGTAATGAATGGATTGTTGTCAAATGACAATTTCCATTGCGTTTGAATTCGTCATGTGGATTTTATTCAAAAAAAATTGCTAGCCTTGTTTTTGTTCATTACATCCTGGAGAACGCGAATTAAGAAGTGAATTCGCGTACAGTGGTGCTGTAGAAACATTTTTAGCACACGCATGGTGTTGTAGGCACTTTTTTATCCTGGCGCCCTTGGCGCCTGGCGCCCTATTTTCCAAATGGCGCCATGGCGCCCTTGGCGCTTGGCGCCCTCTTTCCGTGGCGCCACTGGCGCCTGGCGCCCACTTTCTGAATGGCGCCATGGCGCCCTTGGCGCCTGGCGCCCTTTTTCTGTGGCGCCCTTGGCGCTTGGCGCCCACTTTCCGAATGGCGCCATGGCGCCCTTGGCGCCTGGCGCCATTTTTTCTGGCGCTTTTCCATCACTACTATAAACACATATAAATCTATGTGATTGTTCGATTTTTCTACGTCTGCGTATGGGGAATTTCCGAAAATTTCTGGCGAAATAATAGACCCCCCCCTCGAATAAACCCCCCCCCTCGAATTATCCCCCCCTCAAATTTTGCTGGCGAAATAATAAACCCCCTGGGGGTATTTCGAGGTAATACGGTAACTAGAATTACATGTCCAAACAAACGATTAAAAAAATGCCTAAAAATCATCACATTTTTATTGACATCCTGGAAAAAATTACTGTAATTTTGCAAAAAAACTGGTATTTACATGTACCTAGGTAAATGTATATAAATATTACACTTACCGTATTTCCTCGAAATACCCCCCCCCCCTCGAAATACCCCCCCCTCGAAATACCCCCCCTCAAAATGGACACTATGAACTTATAAACCCCCCCCTCGAAATACCCCCCCCCCAAATTTAGTTTATAGAGAACGTATATGACAAAGGCTGCGGTTTGTCATCTGGGTAATGTAAAACACACGTTAAAAACGATGACTCTGTTATGTGGGAACAGTGATTATACGTCTACACACTTGTACAAGTATTTAGAGTCTTATAAATGGCGATTTTTGTTGCATTTTCGACGTCTGCGTACGTTTCAGACGACAATTTAGTACTTGGTTTTCAAAAAATTTCTGGCGAAATAATAACCCCCCCCCTCGAAATACCCCCCCCCCCCCTCGTTTAACCCCCCCTCAAAATTCTCACTCTGAAAAAATAAACCCCCCGGGGGTATTTCGAGGAAATCCGGTATAAATATAAGTGGTAGCCACAGTCCCAAAAACTTACCAAAGGGGTACCGAAAATGTTAACACACAAAACTCAGCTGATTAATTAGGGAAAAAAATCACGGTGGATGATAAGGTGAAGGGTGTCCATAATTATATGGATGTTGATGTGCGTGAACATGTCTATATCGATGTACATGCCCGTGTCCATGTGCTACATGTTCATGTGCATGTACGTGTCGATAATATTTAGGTTTATATCCGTGTCGATATTGAGGTCGATTTCCATGTCGATATTGTGGTTGATGTCCGTATCGATTTCCATAATTATTCACATTACGGTTTCCACCCTTAAAGCGTGGGCGCTGGTTACGGAAAACGGAAAGGTACAAAAATTTCACTTGGCGGAAAACAGATCATCAAAGGTAAAACAAATACTGATGGAAATGGGAAAACAATAGGTTAAAAAAATTCCATCTGCCGGAAAACGAAAAGCAGAAACATAATGTGCCTACACACACTACTTTTCACCGTGACTTCGTGTGAAAACTGAAATTTTTTCAAATGCGAATTAATGAACACGGTTGAATGATTTTATCTCATTTAAATTGGAATTTAAATTAATGAAAGTTAGTGTCAAAAAGTCCATAAAAATGTCCTCAATGAGGACATCCACCCACATCGCAACACCAGCATCAACAAAATGCTCACAAAGGACAATTTAAGCAGTACTCCAAAATTCTTCAATGGATGTGCACTGTATGGAAGACTACAGAATTGATTTGAACTACAACTATATTTAAACATGTCCACCAGGAGATTTGCATGCCATCGTTAAATTTTTTTTTGTTCCATCATAAAATTTGAATACATTATGTACATATTTACAAGCTATACATGCATACCTATCTTATCTTGTTTAGTTTAACTGAATTCATGTGCGTTCTGAAATTGTGTTCAACCACTTCGCTGAAAAAAACTCAAAAACTCAAAAAACTTTTCTGTGTTTCCGTGTTTGTGTGTTTCTGTGTTCTCCAAAAAAAAACTCATTTGAGTTTTGAGTTTTTCAGAATTTGTGAGTTTCCGTGTTTCTGTGTAAAACAAAAACACAGAAACTCAATGAGTTTCTGTGTTCAATTTCTGTGTTTTTTCCATCGTTGGCCATGTCGCCATTTCAGTTTTCACACCCGTCACGGCGAAAACTAGTGTGTGTAGGGCCATTGTGGCCAAACAAGCTAGCTAGTTTTCAACCGAAAATTTGAAACTCGTAAATCAGCATTTAACGCTTTTGAGTTATCTAGAATGTATCCTTTTTTACAGTCCGTCAACTGTAGATGATGGGTACTTCATTCTAGAAAACTCAAATGCGTTCAGTGCTGATTTAAGAGTTTTCAAAATTTCGGTTGAAAACTGGCTTGTGTGTCCACATTGGTTCAATCTACACTAACCCAATATTTTGAATGTGATCTCTTGTGGCGGGAAGGCCCTTCTAATAAATCATCAAGCCCAAATTGCAAACTTGGTACACCTGAAAATGTTGAAAAAGGTAGAGTGAAAACTGGAGTGTGGTACCCCCTGATGGCAGGGTTCTACAAGGGGGTACCCCCAAATGCTTCAATGATAAATATCTACCCCAGCAGTACACGCATGTCAAATTTGAGCCAAATCGAAATAAATTTACACACACCCCAAAAAAATGTGCATGGGTGTGTGGTGTGTAACCGTGTTGCAGAAATTTTGTGCATGCAAATTTGGTGTTATTAACCTAATTTACATGCAATCAACCCATACACACCAATTACTGACTTTTGACAATTTTAATTATTTGCCGGGGACCGGTTCCCGGCCGGGGCCTGTGTAAATAGCCGATCTTGCATGCAAGGCTGCAAAATGAATGATGCGCGATAATTAAAAATTTCTCAATAATTTGCCGTGAAATTTGTTGTTGTTTTTATTACCGTATATCCTTGAATAAGGGGAGATATTTTTTCGGCAGAGTTTTGGAGCGGGAACTATTACAGGGGGATGAGTTATTCGAGGGAGGTCTTATTCAAGGATATATTTACGGTATACCAGTAACGATGGCAAACCCTCCGGAAAAAAGTATTTAAATTTTTAAGTGTTTTTTCTAAATTGAATTTTCGAATTTTAGAATTTTTCCCCAAATTAATTTTCGAATTTTGAATTTAATTTTCGAATTTTCGAATCTTTTTGAGCAATTTTCGAATCTTTTTGGGCAGTTTTCGAATTTTTTTGGTTAGTTTTCGAATTTTTTTTTAAAAGTATTAAATTTGAACCCTTTAACACAGAATTAAGACAGTTTTCACGTTTTTAACCTTATTTTCACAGTAATTTGGCATCACAAATGGTGGAACTTATGTGGACCAGTTTGCCACCTCTTCATTTCATGTACACATTGATTCAACACGGGGAAAAGGAACACAACTAAAAATATGAAAATTGTACAAATCTTCAACAACTACTTCACTGGAGGTAACATTTTAGGGGGGGGGGGGGGTAGCCATGGAGCATGTGGTTATTACTTGGACTGCTTGGCAAAATTGCTCAGATTTTAATATGATATGGTTTCCGGGCAGGGATAACAGGTAAATTGGAAGCGACTCTATACTCCATACCCAGACCTGAGATTGATCTGAAAGAAGTAAATTTTTCAAACTTTTTGCGCATTGCCAGAAACATGCAAAATCTGCACCTCAACAACTCAGCCATTTATTTCTCAACTGATTATTGCTATTTGTCTTTTAAAAAAATCACACAGTTGTGGAGAGTTCATTTCAGTTCATTTCTGAGGTCAAATCAGGTGACACCCAAATATCGAGAAAAAAATACATTTTTTCAAACACGCTATCCCTAGTAAGGGCAGTCGTATTGAGTGGCCTCTGATTTACCTTTTAGCCCTGACCACAAACCATATCATTTTCAAATTTGAGCAATTTTCGCTGAGCGGTTCCCAAGTTATAACCACGTGCTCTGTGGCTACAGCCCGCCCCCTCCACAAAAAATGCTACCATACAGTCATCTGCTACCTTATTTCCTCAAATTACGCCCAGGGTTTTTTTTCTTCTCAGAGTGGAAATTTTGAGGGGGGTTTATTTTTTGCCAACAAAAAGCACCATGTATAAGACTCTAGAGAACTTATTTAAGTACGTAAATGGTATAAACCCTGTTCTAACATAACACAGTCAATTGTTTTTGACGTATGTTATGCATTTCCCAGATCACAAAGCTCAGCTTTTGTCGTTCACGTTCTCTATACACTGTTGTGGCCTTGAATTCCTTAAAAAATTCGAAAATAATTTTCGAATTTTTGAATTTTCGAATTTTTGAATTTTTTGAAAAATAAATCGATTTTTAAGTGTTTTTTCCAGGGGTGAAATAAAAATTCGAAAATTCCGAAAAAATTCGAAAATTCGAAAATGTTTTCGAATTTTCGAATCTTTTTTTGCCATCGTTATATACCAGATCGTTTCAGAAAAGATTATGATGCGAATACTGCCAGAAGATTGTTATTTGCATTCTTATATGAGTATAATTGTTTTAAAATAGAATATTGAAAATAAAATATCTAGAGAACGCTCCCACCCATCATCAGAAGTAAATACATGTCATGAAAACAACAACCAGCTGCTAATACAACAAGTGGACAAGTAGAAAGTTGATAGACAACAGACAACGTTTTCACTTGTAGGTTAATTTTGTACACAATTTTACAAAAATTTATAACAAATATAAATTTTTTACAATTTTACAAAAATTGTACAGAACTTCGAATTTTTATACAATTTCACAAAAATTCGAATTTGTATACAAAGTGTATTTTTATTTTGAAATTTTCCATTTTTATTTTATTTTATTCTTAAATTTTCCATTTTATTTGTATTTTATTGTTTTTTCTGAGATTTTGCCAACCATGCCTAGAACAAATACTGACAACAATAACAATGTAATTGAATGTGCATGATCATGTAATCTATGAAAATTTGTGTTGGTTGTGCAGCCAGTGAATGGGGCTGATCAAGATCGAGCTGCCAAACACATCAATATGTTCAATTTTCATGAAAAAGTTTGTCAAAAGCTCAAAATTTGTGTCATCACCAAAGCGATGCGGATACTGCTTTTGGTAAATAATTCGTCATGTATGTGTAATTTCTAAGTACAGGTATTCAAAAATGTTTCAAAATAGATGCCAACAATTTTTATTTGAAAAATTATGCTATGTAATTTACCAGATAAATGCCAAATTTCCCATCTTATCTGCATAGCAGATAAATAAATATTATTCTAAAAAATAATAATAATAAAACTTTAAAATTATCAGTCCTGGAATGGCAGATTGCTTCAAGCAGTGAGACCAAGCCACTACATTTATGGGTAGTCATGGTGCAGTAGCTTGGCACAACTTTTTAATTAAGCTGTCTGATCCATAGGGATTGAACAATTAAACATTTATCACTGGCACTGGTTTATTACATAAAGTATACATTTACTTCCAAACTTTTCAAGACTATCAACATAACTAATTTAAGCATTAGACTTATTTTCACTTACACATAACAATCCACTTACAGTAACTACTATTTTGATTTA
Organism: Sphaerolaimus hirsutus; assembly: GCA_964036195.1. NCBI lineage: Eukaryota > Metazoa > Nematoda > Chromadorea > Monhysterida > Sphaerolaimidae > Sphaerolaimus > Sphaerolaimus hirsutus. The sequence continues at coordinate 70,985 of CAXIWS010000778.1, read as the reverse complement.
CCTAGCAAAAATACTTGTAAAAACTAAAGTAAATACTTAGTAAACTTTTTACAATATACAGCTGTTACCTCTGACAGTCCAGCATTTAAAGTGATGTCATAAATATAACACAGATGATGTCATAACAACAAAAACTGGACTGAACTGGTTTGAACTGGTTTTCACACACACACACACACATTTTCACACACAACAAAAGTTCAGTAATTAGCATTTCATCAGAACAACAAAGGTGATTCATCCAATGCAATGTATGCTCTATGGAATGCATGCAAAGTTAACAATGCACATGTAAAGCATGCAGGTGACCTACAAACTTGAACTGACAGAAAGTTCTAACAAAGCCATAAATTACAATTAAAGTCACAGATTGCACAGTGCACATGCAAAGCATGCAGGTAAACTGGGTCAATTAGTGACTGCACTACATTGCACCATCATGTTCAAGTCACTAATTGCACAATATTGCACCATCATGGGCAATTTCTCAGCAGTATAAATAGCTGAGAATTCACCTTCAAAGTCAGTCTAAAGCATTTTAAAGAAATCTTCCTTCAATTGTCTACTTTATGATTGCTGCCTATTTACTTATGTCTACTCTATGATATTGTGTTGCTGCCTATTTTCTTGTGTTTATTCTATCATTATATTGCTACCATTGCTATTGCCCCTTGTATGTACTCTACATTTGTGTTATTCTTTTTGGGCTTTTGCCCCTGTCATTTCTATCATTGAACCAGTCTATATCTAACTTTGAATCATAGCATAGAGGTTATGATTCTGTCTTAGATTATAAATTTAGCAAATTATAAGTGTGAACCACAATAGTGATTTGTGTGGTTCACACATTAGATGCTAAGTAGTGTATTTATGCTAAGTTTGTACACTTTTCCATTGTACTATTTTTATATGTGAAAACATTGTAAATATACTCTTAAAACTTGTAAACAAAAGTAACTGTCAATAGTTTTTCTTACAAATACACTCATTACATAAATATAGAATAATATTACTCAAAACAGTTTTATCAACTTCCAAAAATCAAAAACAAAGGAAAACATAAATTTTATATGGGCCATATCTAAAACTGTACCTAAAGTTCCTGTTTTGTCTGATTGCCTGCCACATTTATTTTCACTCATAAATTTTACATTATTTTTGCCATCTTACATTTTGTCACCACTGGCACTTAAGAAGGTACAGAACTGGCGAGCGCGGCATTGTTCTCCCAACAGAAGAGAACTTGCACCCTACATTTTTTTACATTGCCAACAGATTTGGCAAGCACAGCTTCTGAAGGGCATTATCCTTTCAATCTAAGCTGTACCCTTCCCACCCTACATTATTTTTTATACCCACCAACCAGAACTGGTGAGTACTGTAGCTCTATCTTCTAGATATCTTCTTTAAAAAAAGAAAAATACTTTCTGTTTAAAACCTCTACTTTCTGTCCCCTATTCTCTGCTTATTTTTGCCTTTCACTTTCTTAGGAGGGGGCTAAGGGCAGTTGTGACATTTGCCCTGTTCACAGTTTTGAACTGTGAAGGTGAAAAAGCAGGAACATTTTGGAAGTAGTTTTTGCTAGTTTGTCCCTTTTCAAGTCTGTGGAAGTCACACAAAAGTTAGTTTTAAAGTCACACTCACTAAATTTTCAGTGTGTATGAAAACATCACTGTGTGTTCTTTTTCACACAGGTTTATGCAGTGAAAGTCAAAAATATTGCAATCTTGACTGCAACACCTCCAAAACACACATTTCAGGGTGTTATTTATATCACTTTTTGCAAGTAGATCATTTTTTCAGTTTGATAAACTTTTTTGTTTTGATTCTTACATGTGTAAATTTGATGTGGGCATATTTATTTTTCTAAATTTTCAGTGGATTTCAAATTCTCATTTTAATCTTCTGAAAATTCAGATTTCTAAGCAAAAAAAAATTATTGCATTAGAGATTTTGCTACTTTTATAAATTGAAATTTCAACTACTTGGCTTCTACAGAATTGGATACAGGACTACAACAAAAACAACAGCAGAAACATAGACTTGGTGAGTATTTAGAAATCTTATTACTTTCAATTTAACTTGTGATCAATTTAAGTGTGTCCATCTAACTCTGCACAAGGTTTGTTTGCAATAATTTTGTGAGACACCAAATCAAAAAAATAAACAAAAGATCATTTTTTTGTGAGGAATGGCTGAGTATCACATCACATTTCCTGATTATTGGGAAAATTTTGTTGATATCCCATTAGAGAGCCCCTATTTCCAAGGGATAACAACATCAAAACTTGACAGTTTAAAGGCTGCATTTGCTTTGATCAAAAGTCATGATTTTGACTTCACATATCTAAATTATGAGCAAATGCAAGAAGTAGCATTGGGCTTTGAAATTGAGTTAATACACAGCTCATTGGTAAATAACTCTCCCTGGCTTGGGTTGGAGGGTACAATATTAGCTCAAAGGGCTTTTTCTTTGTTAACAGAAGTTTATGCATACCAAAATCATGCTGAAGCTTTGACTTTAATTGGTATGGATTGTGAATATAAATTAAATCAGGACTTAATAAGCATGACAAAAAAGATAAATAGAAACTTTGAGGAAATAAGCCAAGGTAAATATCCCTGGCCTATTTTGCCTTTGGATAGAGGTAAGGACTCTATTATATATACATGTAATATGCTGAACCTAAAGCACATAACATGGGGAAGTGAAAATAGTATTAGTGATGATTCTGAATCACAGTTATCCCATGCTTTTAATGAAATATCAATTGAACAACAGGGTGAACCTATTCAAGAAGAAGTTCCTGAACCAAATTTGCTTGCCTTTGGAGCTGCAGGTGCTTCAAAGCCACAGGAATTTCAAGCTTATTTGTTACACAACACCATAGATGGGAACCCTGAAATGTTCAACAATAGCATGCCAATAAAACCCCACATAAGTTTGCCAGCCAATGACTATTTATCTTCAAATGCACTTTCTGGTATGTTGCTACCAATGCAATTTCCAGAAGTACAAGCTCAAAATGCAAATAAAGACAATGAACTAATTATTCCCACAAAACCAGTGGAAACTGAAGATTGGGATGCTGAATTGGAAATAGAAAGAAAAATGTCTTATCTAGAAAAGCAGTGTGGTATTTACACTGGGGAAAATGGTGAAAACTTTACAGAATGGGTTCATAAATTGGAAAATAAATTTCTTGAACTCAAAATAAGTAGTGACCACATTAAAGCCATGCTTGCCCTGAAACTAATTTCAGGGCCAGCAGAAGATGCTTTGATTGTGTTAGCACCACAAGAAAAGTTATCTTTCAATACCATTATCAGTCAGTTGAGAACGTCATTGAAGTATTTAATACCTACTACAGTTAAAGAAGCATTTTATGATTTTACACAAGAAAAAATAGACCCTGTTACATTTTTTTATCAGAAGTACAAAAAAGCAATAATAGCCTTTGGCCCAGCTTCTAACTGGTCTATGAAGACAAAGCAAGAAATAACTTCAAACATTGTAACCAGCCTTGATCCAAACTTAAGGGAAATTTGTGAGACTGTGTCCATAAGCAAAATGAGTCAAATTAGTGGGGATGCCAGCATCTCTTTAAATGAAGTTGAAATGATATGCATAAATGGTAGGAGAAAAGTAACTACACCAAAGCAGTCAGAAAATAAGAAAATGGACATGTATGTTGAACCTGATTCAGCATTTTGTGATATAAATAAATACTGCCAATCCTCCCAACCAGACAGTGAGCATTTAAATCATCATGTAAGTACTGAATATTGGCAAAGCTCCAATAATGACAGTGAATTCAAGCCATACTTTAAAAAGAGTTATGATGATATATCTGAGTCTGCAACTTTTTGTTCTGACTCTGGTTTGGAGAGCTTACACTCAGATAAAGTTGAAAGTGAATATAATGTGAACTTAATGTGTTTGATGCTAACATTTAACCCATCTAACCCTCACAGGAATGATATAACAACAGTTCAAACACATCTGGGATCAGAAGATGTTCCAGATGAACCTCACACTAAACAAATGAATGATGGACATACTGAAAATCCATTGGCCATGATGCAAAATTCCAGCAGGACTACTAGAGGAAAGGATGGCAAATCGACACAATTCCAGTCTACACAGGCCAAATCAAAGGGTTTCAAAAAAAAAAATGGGATGTTCCAAGATCAAAGTGGCAAGCTGCAAGATGATGGACTGCAAAGGATGACCACTGGTGAACATTGTTGTACATATATAAATTCTTATTCGTTTAATTAAGTTAGTAAAATATATTTCTGTATCAATTTTCATAATTTTCCTCCAAGTTATTTTTCTTAAATAGGACAATGCAATCACACAATATTTTCAAGTAGTGTAGATAAACAAAATCTGCCTGGGATTACAAATGTAATCTTAAATAAAAAAATCCATTAAACCCTTGGTTCCCTAATTGCATTTTTTTTGTAAATACCTAACTATTTTACAACATTTTTGAAAGTGCAATCTATGCACTATGCATTCAAAAGTGAATCAATATTTTTTTAATTAAATACTTGGGACAGTATTTCCCTAAGGAGGGGCTTTACCTGTAATTTCTAAGTACAGGTATTCAAAAATGTTTCAAAATAGATGCCAACAATTTTTATTTGAAAAATTATGCTATGTAATTTACCAGATAAATGCCAAATTTCCCATCTTATCTGCATAGCAGATAAATAAATATTATTCTAAAAAATAATAATAATAAAACTTTAAAATTATCAGTCCTGGAATGGCAGATTGCTTCAAGCAGTGAGACCAAGCCACTACATTTATGGGTAGTCATGGTGCAGTAGCTTGGCACAACTTTTTAATTAAGCTGTCTGATCCATAGGGATTGAACAATTAAACATTTATCACTGGCACTGGTTTATTACATAAAGTATACATTTACTTCCAAACTTTTCAAGACTATCAACATAACTAATTTAAGCATTAGACTTATTTTCACTTACACATAACAATCCACTTACAGTAACTACTATTTTGATTTACCTAGCAAAAATACTTGTAAAAACTAAAGTAAATACTTAGTAAACTTTTTACAATATACAGCTGTTACCTCTGACAGTCCAGCATTTAAAGTGATGTCATAAATATAACACAGATGATGTCATAACAACAAAAACTGGACTGAACTGGTTTGAACTGGTTTTCACACACACACACACACACATTTTCACACACAACAAAAGTTCAGTAATTAGCATTTCATCAGAACAACAAAGGTGATTCATCCAATGCAATGTATGCTCTATGGAATGCATGCAAAGTTAACAATGCACATGTAAAGCATGCAGGTGACCTACAAACTTGAACTGACAGAAAGTTCTAACAAAGCCATAAATTACAATTAAAGTCACAGATTGCACAGTGCACATGCAAAGCATGCAGGTAAACTGGGTCAATTAGTGACTGCACTACATTGCACCATCATGTTCAAGTCACTAATTGCACAATATTGCACCATCATGGGCAATTTCTCAGCAGTATAAATAGCTGAGAATTCACCTTCAAAGTCAGTCTAAAGCATTTTAAAGAAATCTTCCTTCAATTGTCTACTTTATGATTGCTGCCTATTTACTTATGTCTACTCTATGATATTGTGTTGCTGCCTATTTTCTTGTGTTTATTCTATCATTATATTGCTACCATTGCTATTGCCCCTTGTATGTACTCTACATTTGTGTTATTCTTTTTGGGCTTTTGCCCCTGTCATTTCTATCATTGAACCAGTCTATATCTAACTTTGAATCATAGCATAGAGGTTATGATTCTGTCTTAGATTATAAATTTAGCAAATTATAAGTGTGAACCACAATAGTGATTTGTGTGGTTCACACATTAGATGCTAAGTAGTGTATTTATGCTAAGTTTGTACACTTTTCCATTGTACTATTTTTATATGTGAAAACATTGTAAATATACTCTTAAAACTTGTAAACAAAAGTAACTGTCAATAGTTTTTCTTACAAATACACTCATTACATAAATATAGAATAATATTACTCAAAACAGTTTTATCAACTTCCAAAAATCAAAAACAAAGGAAAACATAAATTTTATATGGGCCATATCTAAAACTGTACCTAAAGTTCCTGTTTTGTCTGATTGCCTACCACATTTATTTGTCAGGAACTAAAAGTGCCACAACCAGGCCCATATTTTCACTCATAAATTTTACATTATTTTTGCCATCTTACATTTTGTCACCACTGGCACTTAAGAAGGTACATATGTATGACATGATATTATACAGGTTTGGTCCACTTATGTTTCCCTTCGCTGAGCGTCAATGAAATTCAACATATTACTGAACAGCGAAGTGCGATACATCTTAAAAACGGTAGAAAAACGATGCACAGTGGGTCGTGAATGTGTCAATATGTATAGTCGACGGACATATCATTCTACAAAATTGGAAAGTTATATTTTGTTCTTGTAGAGCGAACGAGAAAGGAATTTAGTAAAAAAGAAAATATAAAGATAGTAAGAAGGAAAATAAAAATGTGCTGTTCTTTATGCACTCGTTTACCCCAATTTTTGTGCCGATAGGTGCTGCAAATTTTTGATTATACGTTTACCTACGTTTAATCTAATTCATATTATGAAAAGTTACACGCTATCGATTCATTTTGACGAAAACTTGTTACGTTCAAAATTTTGAATTCAGAAAACGTTCCCGCTTTGTATTTATTCAGATCCAGACGACGCTTGGATGGCATCATGCCAAAAAACTCAACTACACTTTGACGGGGGTTTGAATTGTGCGGGCACAATTGAATAGTTTCATTCTGTATATGCGTAAGCACGAGTCACCAAAACAGCGTTCTACGGGTTGGATACAGCGTGCATGATATGACATCATGTGACTCATTGTATAGTATCATGTCTGCCGACTATATCCTAACCCACAAGCAGATAGAGTTGTGTAAATGCAAAACTAATCATTGCAAAACAAGAGAAATCACTCTCATTTTAACAAAACATGAACAACTCTTCAAACATTATTAACGTAAAATATATCAGTTGTTTTTTTAATGTCTAGTTCTATCGGGAAGATTCCATTAATTTTGTTATATTGTGAAATAAACACCTTCCTGATCAAGTCCGGCCCTCTATTTTTTTTTCACTTCGTACGCCCTCTCTCCGGTTGTGGGAGGGGAGGAAAGCTAATACTTGTGGGGTATATAGGTGCAACCCCCCACTACCCCTCATGAATAAATGGGGCAGCGGTGTCTCATTATAGAGGGGGTTGCCATATATGTGAAAAAAGATTGCAGCGTTTTCACTGTCCCGCACAGGTCCGGCCCCCAGTTTATTTCTTGCGCTACAGCTTGAAAAACAGGTGTCAGGTGCCAATAACACCACAGGAAATAGGTGCCCTGGCGTGGCACCGCTTGGCTACCTGAAATGGCGCCAGTGCCATGGCCAAACATTCCACAAACACCCACCCTTTAAGCAGCAGACAAGAAAATGAACTTTGCAAATTTAAAACTGCACTTTTTGCTTTTATTTTTGTACACACTTCACACGCTGGTTTAGGATGTTTTTAAGAGGGGGGTATAAGGTTCCAAGCTGCGTAAAAAACTTTACCTCTAAAACGCCTCCATTAGAAAATTTACTTGGGGTGAACTTTATGATGTCAAAATTACGCCATAACAGGAACAAAAATTGTCAAAATTTTTCTTTTTTGAATTAACCCCAACTTAATTTTCTAATGGAGGCATTTTTGGGGTATAATTCTTTACGCAACTTGGAACCTTAAACCTTCCTCTATAAAACACCCTAAACCAGCGGGTCAAGTTTGTCACAAAATAAAAGTGAAAAAGCCTTTAAAAATTAAAGGTTTGGGATAGGGAATAAATATTGAGGCATCGGGATTAGTGATGGAATGGCGCCATGGCACTGGCGCCATTTGAGAAGGTCATTACCACTTAGCGCCATTTTCCTGTGGCGTTATTGGCGTCTGACGACCCTTTTTCAAGCGGTAGCACTAGAAATAAACTGGGGGCCGAACCTGTGCGGGACACTGAAAATGCCGCAAAAAATTTTCATGTATACAGCGACCCCCTTTATAATGAGTCGCCGCTGCCCTATTTCTTCATGAGGGGTAGTGGGGGGTTGCACCTATATACCCCACAAGCATTAGCTTTAAACTCCTCTCACAACCGCAGATAGGGCATGCGAAGTGAAAATAAAAATAGGGGGCCGGACTTGATCGGGAAGGTGTTTAATTTGGCAAAGTGCCCATTCGGTTAACGCTACGGTCGTTGCGTATTCTTTCAGAACATTGTATGCCATCATATCCGCCGCGTTAAGTAGGTTAGGTACATTTAATCGCAGATTAAATAAAAATGACAAAAACCCTACTAGTGCTATATTCTACATGCTCATTGTCACAGGTCACTATTACCATACAAATCATTGAAAAAATAGAAAATGTTGTTAAGGGCTGCATTTTTTAGTTTCTTTTTTCCTGGTTGTTAATTTTTCTCAATTTGGGACCAAACTGTACTAAAAATCGTCAGTCAAAAAGACGCAAGGTTTAATCAATAAGGATACTCTACCTTTTTATACCTATATACTTTGATGCATTTATAATCACGCCAATGCAAATGATTTTTCACAGGAAAAGTTTCACACACATTGTCTTTTTCAAGCCAACTTTGTAGGGGATACTCTTTTCCCAAACTCCTTTTGTTTCAGCTTTAACCATTGGTAATGATGGAAAAACCTGTGCAGAAAGTCTTTGAAAGTGTGTTTTCTGAAGTGATCTTTCCTCAAAAATAGTTATCAAATTATTGAATTTAGCTTTCGAATTTTCAAGCTTTTCTTGTACTGTTCATATTTTAAATTTTTCTTGTTGAGCTTTACTGTATTTTACTCACCTTTACGCATGAGTACGTATTAAAAAAAGTATTTTACATTTTCTATACTTTTTGGTGAGTAAAAAATAAATACTTACATTTACATATACTTTTGAAAAAAGTTCAGTAATTCTAACAACTCTGCTATACTATGTATACTCCGGTTACTTTACACCCTGCACGCGTGGTTCCCGCTGGAAGTGTGCCAACTAGTGATGGAATGGCGCCATGGCGCTGGCGCTTTGTGAGGGCGCCAAAGGGCGCCGCGCCATGGCGCCATTGGCGCTTGGCGCCCTTTTTCTGTGGCGCCCTTGGCGCCTGGCGCCCACTTTCTGAAAGGCGCCATGGCGCCCTTGGCGCCTGGCGCCCTGCTTTAAAAGGGCGTCAAAATGGCGCCAGCAGGATTTCAAGGTGAGCGCTGCGAAAACGATAAACAAGAAAAAAGCGCGTCCGTGGATAATCGAAATTCGCTGGAAAAATACTGTGGGATCCTAGATATGCGAGATTGTTTTAGTTCCATTTGTCTGATTATTTAATGTGATGTGATAGCATAAAACGTGATTGGTTGGTCGGATGAACGATATGAACAACAGTCAAAATCCCGTCGACTAAGTATCTCCGTTATTTGGTGGACGTGCTGGGGATTGAACCCAGGGCCTCGCGCATGCGAAGCGGTCTCAAAGAGACTCAAAGTGGTCTCAAAACCAGACACGATTTCGCCGGAGACATGGGACAACTCTGTATGTGTATATTCGAATGTGGATGTCAAAAATTCACCTATTTCAATGTATAATACCATTTCCGCTACCAATGAAAAACACTTTCACTTGATGGTATTCAACAATTCTGATACACCGGTACAGTTACCGGCAAATTCCCATTTGGCTGATTGTGCAGTTTTTGAGAAAAAATTTCTTTTCAAACCAGGTACCCAATTCCATCGATCATTTTTATGCCCACCTGATGCTCACGCATTGAAAGCAATTCAAATGCCCGTACCTCCCAAAACTGAATTCGATAAATCTATCAATACACCCATTAAGATGACACCAGAGCAACGATTACAATTTATTCTTGAAAATTTACCTAAAACAAATAGGTTACAATTGTCGCCAGAACAAAATGAAAAATTTACACAACTGTTATTTGAATTCCACGATATTTTTTCATGTCATGATTATGACGTAGGTTGTACACCACTAGTTTCACATCCTATTCTGACAGATCCACAACACCCACCAATAAAGCAAGCACCTCGGTATGAACCACCCTGCAAGAGGGAATTTATTCAGAAAGCAATTTCTTCAATGTTGCGAGAAAATATCATTGAACACTCAGATGGCCCATGGGCATCGCCAATCACGATTGCTCCTAAAGGCACAGACGACTACAGGTTCTGTGTTGATTTTAAAATGGTAAATTTGATTACAAAAATAGATAGCTACCCTCTCCCACGTATTGGGGAGATATTGGCAGAGTTTGCTGGCAGGAAAATTTTCTCAGCGATTGACATCAGACATGGGTACTATAATGTGCCCCTGACAGACGAGGACTCTAGGGAAAAAACTTCTTTTGTTTGTAGCTTAGGGCAGTTCAGATATACGCGCATGCCGTTCGGTACATGCAACGCTGGCGCCACTTTCATGCGTCTCATGAATATAATGCTCATGCATTTAAACGAAGATTTGACGCGCGCATGGGTACGCGCCTATATTGACGATATTTTGTGCTGTAGTGACGATATTGAAGAACATCTGATACATCTCAGACGCCTATTTCTACGTATACATTGGGCGAACTTGAAAATGCAACCCAAAAAGTGTAATTTATGCGCTACTACACTCAAGTATTTAGGTCATCAAATAAGTGCTGTTGGAATCACACCCGCGCCTTCCAGGGTCACAGCAATGCTGGACTTACCGAAAGTCCACACAAAACAGGATCTGAGACGTTTTCTAGGAAAGTGTGTCTACTATTCACACTTCATACCCAATTATAGCCGAATTGCCGCGCCATTATACAGGATTTTGAAAGGAAAAATAATCAAACATGGCCACCAACCATTCGAATGGTCTGAAGAAATGTTAGACGCCTGGTCAACTCTCAAATATTGTCTATCTACTTCACCTGTATTAATCCACCCAATTCGAGATGGCCGTCCTTTTTATCTAGAAACAGATGCGAGCGCACAGGGATTGGGCGCCGTACTCTCACAGTATAGTGACGACGGAAAAATTCACCCTATTTCGTTCATCTCAAAAAGTTTGACACACCCACACAAAACATTTTCTGCCGCCGAATTAGAAAGCCTATGTATTGCGTGGGCAATACGCAGATTAGCGGATTTTGTCGAAGGACAAAATTTGATTGTCATTACAGACAATTCAGGGATAGAACAAGCGTTAAAGTCACCGGCACATTCTAAGTTGAAACGTTGGTCAGTCTACATTGGTGGGAAAGTGTCGAAATTTATACACAGAGCCGGAAAATTCAACCAAGTGGCTGACGCGTTGTCTCGGAACCCGGTTAAAACAGACATTTTTGGCCCTGACGAATTGAAATTTGCTACCAAATTGGTCACAGGTTTGAGTGCACAAATGATGACCACAGGCGTGACACCAGAAACTCTACATCATACTGATCAAAAATGTGTCTCTATTAAACCAGAATTAGATTGGCACCGAATTCAACGTGACGACCCGGAATTATCCACACATATCAAACAATTGGAAATGGATCCATCTTCTATCCCAGGAGCATGCTTAATAAATGGTATACTCTATTTCAAAACATTTCATGTGCAAAATGAATACGCAATTTGGCCTCCAAAAACATGGCAACAAGCATGTCTGGAACAAGCACATATGGGTATATATGCATGCCATGGCGGCCAACTCCGCACAATAGAACTACTTTGCCAATATTTTTCGTGGCCCACTCTGAAAACTGACGTGTTATCTTTTTGCACTGCGTGTGTGAATTGCAAGCAAACAAAAAGGCATGTATTACACCCCGGACCACTGGGGAAAACAGACACCCCGACACAACCATTTGACATTATCCACGTGGATTCGATGCAATTAGAACACAACGATTCAAAGTCGAAAGTATTGGTAGTAGTCGATGCATTTTCGAGATACATCGTCACAATCCCAGTATCATCACTCAAAGCAGCACCAGTTACAAAAGCTCTCTTAAAAAATGTATTCTTAATTTACGGAGCACCAAGACTAATCATTAGTGATCGAGGAACAGAATATTTAAATAATGAATTTCGACAATTATGCATGCATTATGGAACTACACATTCCCCTACATTGCCGCACAACCCTTCCGCTAATGGAATGGTTGAGACAGTGAATGGCAGATTGCGTGACTTATACAGAATCACACGTTTGGAGACGCCAAATTTACATTGGAAAGAAATTTTGCCAATAATTACCCTAAAACACAATATGGGGGTGAATAAAAACACCCAATGTTGCCCTTTCTATTTGATATTCGGCCATCTACCACATTGGAACTTGTTCTATGTGGCTGCCAAATCATTGGATCATTCAAGTGCCAGATATGTCGCACAAAAACAAAGCGACAAACACAGGGCTGTCTACCACAAATATTTAAATTCGCAACAAAAAATTGATATAAATATTGGAGATCAAGTAATGGTAAAATTAAATACACAAAATAGAACTTTACCGAAGTTTTCTGGCCCCCACACAGTCCTATCCGTGGAGGGACCAATTTTGTTCATTCAAGTTGGTGAAGATGCGCGCAAAATTCCGCATTGTTATTGCTGGAAAGTAAACACTTTCCCCCCGAAGTAAATTTTCTCATTTCTCTCTACTGGTTTACATTTGAATCACACATTCTTCTAACGCATTATTTCCGATTTGAATATTATAAATTTTAATATAACAGTAATCAAATGGTAAGAAAACGACCAGCGCAAATTTGATTTGATCATAAACATGATGCATTTCAAAATCCTCATCTTTTTTGTGCTGACAAGTGTGGTCATGTCCGTGCGGCACAAACAAACGGCAACACCAAATGCTCCAACAACCTCTGGCGCGTGTGCCGAACAAAACAATGGCATTGAGGCCGTAAGCGAAGCTGGGTCGGGCGAGCCTACCGTCGAATTGGATGAAGAACACGCGCACGTACACGACGAACTGGACTATGGTAATCCTGATGAACCACCGCCATCTACCTCTAATGCTGGTGCTACCAATTTTCCGCACTTTTTGGTGTTTTCACGCTTTCTACATTCCCGTGTCTCTAAAAATTAATAATTTAAAACAACCGTCACCGAATTTCGAATTAATTTTACAAATTCAAATTATTCAAATTATAAATTACGGATCTAACAAATTTTTGAATGTTCCACCAGTTTTTGACCAAAATACTTTGTCTTGACGAAAATTATTTCTCGTGACAGTTCCGACCCCGGCAAATGTGCCCACTACAAGCGCATTCGAACCAGCCCTAGATAGAGGCGCGGCCGCGGCGGCCGCAGCTGGGAATTTTGAAACAGCTTACCTTCAAATGCAGAATATTTCTTTGGGGTCTGCACTTCTTTTCATTTATTGCCAAATTATAATGTGGAAATCAATTACTTTTAGAATTGAATGATACCTACAAAATTCAGATTCAATACGGACCTCACTAGTCTAGGTGAAAAGTATCAACAGCTGCGCACAAGCTTTAATGCGGTACAAGAAGCCGCTGACGAACGACATAGAACCGTCGTTGGCTATAAAGTTGGGGCGCGTTTAGGATTTTTTGCAAAAGTTTGCTAAAATGAATTTTGGTCCCAACCAAAAAACCCTGCTATTTTCACATATTTGCAGCTAGAATGTGATCGCCTCACACAATTGTGCGACAGCCAAGCCGTGGCGTTGGCAGATATGAATCGTCGCCTGGCGGAAGCGGAACGACAACCGAGCAACACCAACGCTTCCACCCAGACCGAAACCACCATCTTTTCTACTAGGACACCAGTTAACCTCGAAGAAAGGAACGTATTTTACCGCCGTTCGGAATTTACCGTAGAAGCTACACCACATGTTTTGATGCAAGTTAATCCTGTGGAGATCCGTAGAGCACGTTTCGGTGTGGTGGCACCAGAATTATTACATGCGCGTGCGGAACGGTTTGGACAGCCATCTACATCTACCCAAAATGTGTGCATGATTTACTGTCACATATTCTGGCCATTCCTATGCACCACAACATACATTTAACTATCTCGAAGACCCAAACCCCGCGTGCGACTACCCGTGAACCCTACGCCTACCGACACGAACAAATCCGCGACCAGCGTCGCCAAGAACACCGTGATCGCCGCTCGCAACCTACCGCCGCGTATCGCAACACAGCTTTTCGCGTTTCGCGCCGCCCTTATCGCCGCCCGCGCCGTCACAGCCGCTCGCGCAGCCATTCCCCCATCAATTAGATAAAACAAAGAAAATCAAAATTTGGTTCAAAATTTTTGTGAAAAAGGGGGAAAGTTTGAAAGAAGTTTAAAAAAAAATCTTTGAGATGTCTTTTGTTCATTTTTGAAATGTCTGAGGAGTGAAAATGTGGGATCCTAGATATGCGAGATTGTTTTAGTTCCATTTGTCTGATTATTTAATGTGATGTGATAGCATAAAACGTGATTGGTTGGTCGGATGAACGATATGAACAACAGTCAAAATCCCGTCGACTAAGTATCTCCGTTAATACACGTGGTGCCAGTGGATTGAAATCGTTCGTCCAATGGTTTTCCAGACACTTCGGCTGGAATGATGGGCCGTGCAACCTACAAACTCGTCAATCAACGGATTCAAATAGTTTTAATTCCGTTTTTATCCACTTCAAAAAACATCCATTGCAAAAATTTATTTGAGGTGAATGTTTTGCGACAATTTTCATTGCGTTTGAATTAAAATTCACGCGTGAGTAAATATGATTTTATGCAAAATTTTTGTTGTTAGTTTCGTTTTTGTTGATTACATCCTAGAGAACATAATTAAAGAAGTGATTGTGTGAAATATAGTGTTGGAGAACCATTTTTAGCACACGCAGGGTATCTGGCACATACCTTACATACATACACACTTATTCATCCTGGCGCCCTAATTTTCAAATGGCGCCATGGCGCCCTTGGCGCTTGGCGCCCTCTTTCCGTGGCGCCCTTGGCGCTTGGCGCCCTCTTTCCGTGGCGCCCTTGGCGCCTGGCGCCCACTTTCCGAATGGCGCCATGGCGCCCTTGGCGCCTGGCGCCCTTTTTCTGTGGCGCCCTTGGCGCTTGGCGCCCAGTTTCCGAATGGCGCCATGGCGCCATTGGCGCCTGGCGCCCTTTTTTCTGGCGCTTTTCCATCACTAGTGCCAACGATGGTTAACGCGTCCGAGTTTCATAAAAAGATGACAAAATTGATTGTTGTTATAATGTTATTCATTTACACATTCACATCGATGATTTTTTTTCATATTTTCACGGAAATCGCATGATTTAATAATCATTGGCGCGCTTCCAACACTAGACATAAATCAGTGCGAGGGCAGAGTATCATGTACGCCGAGTATACTATGTTTTTTTCAATACCGATATGTTGCAAAACTGTGATTGGTAAGGTTGAAAAGCTTTTGCAATTGTCCCACAACCCACAAATCTTAAAAACACAGCAAGCGCCACTTTAAGTTACCCCCGTTAATTACACCATAAGTGTTTGATTTAGCCGCAGCATGTAAAAGAATGCCTGCGCGCCATGCCAAATATGGAATTCAATAGGCATATGCATGTCCATGGATGATTCAAAATTCGCTGAAAAAGCTGTGAGTGAATGAAAAAATTTCGTCCAACGTTCATCAGATGTATCTGACAGATCAGAAGCTGAGAATGATTAACCGCCTGAATCAACGGATTCAAAACGTCATAATATTCAATAGAAGGTACACAAAATTCTGGAATTGTGCCAAATGCATAAAAATTATCAGCATATTAATATCAGCGGAAGCTGTGATTTAGTGACTTTGGTCCATTGATTTTGGGTCTATTTTAACATGAAATGTTAAATGAACTCTATGTACCGTCATTCTATGAACTGTCTGTAAGATAACACTCTGAAACGCTTTGGCAGAATTTGAAGAAAAAAAACGATTGAAAAGGTGACGAAAAAATAGGAAGGCAGTTTCCAATAGAAGGGCATCTCCATTAGAAGGGCAGGTATAAAAGTTGACGAAAAAATAGAAGGGTGCCCTTCTATTAGAAGAAATACGTTAACTGCCATAACTGCTACCATATACCGCATTTCCTCTAGATACCCCTCTCGAAATACTTCCTCGAAATGACCACTATGAATAAATAAACCGAGCTCTTAACACCACCAAATTGAGTGTAAAGAGACTGTGGTTTGTGTTCCAGGAAATTCAGAACATAAATACCGTATTTCCTCGAATAACCCCCCGGGGGGTGATTGTTTCATAGTGCTCCCGAGAGGGGGGGGGTTAAACGAGGAGGCGGGGGTATTTCGAGGGGGGGAGCTTTGGAGCTTGGCGCCATTTTCTGGTGGCGCTATTGGCGCCTGGCGCTGGCATTTAAATTAGCGCCAAAAAGCGCCAACCGTGGTTATAAAATTCTTATAATTCAGTGAAAATCAACAAACCAGTTGATCAATTTTGTGAAAAACAGAATAAATATAGATAAATATGAGGGTATAAGGGAACATTTATATTAATAAAATATTGATTAGGTAATATTTTTGGCAAATGTATAAACCCTATTTCCTCAAACCCCCGCCCCAGGGGGTTTATTTTTTCAGAGTCAAAATTTTGAGGGGGGTATTTTGAGGGGGGTATTTTGAGGGAGGGGTCTATTACTTCGCCAGGAATTTTCGTATAGGATCGTGTAAAGACAAGGCATTTAGGTACATTTTAGGGATTTTAACAATAGATGAAACATTGTAGTGGTTGATTGAACTTTAATGGCAAAAGTCAAATCGACTACTATGACATCAGCGGTATGTCACAGTAACGAATTCATTATTCTACAAACGAAATTTTTTTGGCGCTGGCGCTATTGGCGCTTGGCGCCATTACCCTCTGGCGCCATTGGCGCTTGGCGCTGAGGTTCAGAAAAGCGCCATGGCGCTTTTGGCGCTTGGCGCTATTTTGCTCTGGCGCCATTGGCGCTTGGCGCTGGGGGTCAGAAAAGCGCCATGGCGCTTTTGGCGCTTGGCGCCAAAAGTCTGGCGCTTTTTCCATCACTGAACGTGTGCGAGTTTCATAAAAAAGATGACAAAACTGATTGTTGTTATAATGTTATTCATTAACATATTCACATTGATGAATTTTTTCATCTTTTTATGGAAATCGCAAGATTTGATAATCATTGGCACGCTTCCAACACGAGACATAAATCAATGCGAGGGCAGAGTATCATGTACGCCGAGTATAGTACATAATCGTTGTTTGTGATGTGCGGTGGGGTAGAAAAATGCATCAATAACTGACATGTATAGACTCCTGAAAACTAATATTAGTACGTAGATGGTACAAACACTACACAGAACACAAACTGCAGTATTTGTCATGTACGTTCTCTTAACACTCAATCTGGGGGGTATTTCAAGGGGGTTTGATTGTTTCATAGTGGTCTCGAGAGGGTGGGGGTCAAACGAGGGGGGGTATTTCGAGGGGGGTATTTCGAGGAAATATGGTACATTAAAATCAACGACTGTGGTACGTTAGAACAGGGTTTATACCATCTATGTAAACACCTTCCCGGTTACGTCCGGCACCCTATTTTTGATTTCACTTGTGACATCATATCTCCAGTTCTAGGGTGCGCCGGAAGCTGAAACTTGGGGAGATATTGGCGCAAACCCCCTCTACTTTGCATGAATTGGGGGGTCGCGGCCACCCCTTACAGGGTGTGTCGCCATAGTGCAAAATAATTTATTGGCTTTTCTGGTGTCCCGCACAGGTCTGGCACCCACTGATTTCTGAACTATGGGAGGGGTATAAATCTAAAATTTTGGGGATGTGTTACCAGCACCCCTCCCTACTATACACTATTCAATTATGTGAGATAAATGTAAAAATTTTCTGCAAATGTTTTCTTATTCTCTAAAAACACCACCACCCAAAACACCACAACAAAAAATTCACTTTTTGGAACTTTTTTATTACACACTTGAAGGGCTGGTTTACGATACTTTAAAGTGAAGGGTTTGATGATTAAAGTTATGTAAAGAACCACACCTCTAAAATGCCTGAATTGCAAAAATTTTTCAGGGCCCAAGTAGAACGAGAGAGGTTTTGATGCTGTAGTTTATTCATCCGGTCCCCACGACCCATCCGAACCATATTTAAATAACAGAGATTTGGGAAACAACTTCTAACAAACTAAATCCACACAATCCGACATCACACTTCTCCAGAAAAATCAAACAAAATTGACATTCACAAATTTTCTAATTTTCATCCCACTTTTATTTTTTGCTTTAAAACAAAAGGGGGCGTCAGCTGGAACGTGAGCGAGAGCGTTTGGAGTCTGTGTTCCGATGGTGGTAGTGGTTTTTTGAAATACGCGAGAAGACTCCCCTGCGATGTGGACGATGTCCACCCTGCCTGTTGTAGTTGTGGTAGCTGCTCGGGGCAGGCGTTCTGCACCGGTTGTAGTGGCGCCGTGGATAGCGATCCACCGCTGGCACACGTTGCACCAGAGAAGGTCGGGCACGTTGCTGACTGGTGCTCGGAGTCTCCGCGTCGTCAAAGCGATCCTTAAAATGTCGCGGCAGGGGGTTTGTAAGGGCACGGCGCTGGATTTGCAAATTTTGTGAAATTGCCTGTGCCCTTTGGCGTCGCAATTCAGCTGGGCTGACTTCAAGCAGCCCATCAAAACGCATCAGAGGTCCATGTTTGGGGCGGCGATAGAATTTCGCCCTGTCCAAGTCTACGGGCCCAGTCTGTAACAGGGCTGGTCAATGCCACCAAAGTAACTCAAAAACCCCTAAAATGCTTTGACAAAAGAAACACACTGGAGCGAAAAAGGTAGTCTCAGTTTGCATAGAGACTGTCACAGTGGGCGAGTGACTTTGTTGTGACACTTCAAGTGATTCCAAAGCTTCCATATATTCGCGTATAGTGATGTTTTTTTGCGGCTGATTCCGCCCAACCCTCACCAGCGCTTCCCCAAGGTGAGCATTCTCTATGCGAAACCGTACTACTGTCGTGTGTCGATCCTCATTCTCTTGCTGCAAGGAATGAAAACCGCAACGCAGCTGACGGTACTTGTCCCCAAGCGAGTCAAAATCCTGGGACATTTCGCCAGTAAATCCAACTTCCGAGCTAGAAAAACCCAACAAAAGTTGTCACCTGGCACATCTGGTCGTACAGTTGTTTGTTTGCTGTGTCTCGGCGTTTGATTTTGCTTGGTGACTGTTGGGCTGAGCTGCCTGGCTGTGCAGTGTATGCATCATATTGTGGTGTCCTTGTCCCTTGTGTGGCTTGTTCATCCAGGGTTTCTGCCTCACACGGCGGCTCTTCGTAAGTTGGTGTCGCTGGCGGGGGTGGGCTGGGTGTCCGAGACGCTGACTTGCTTTTTCAATGCTTGCGGCAACCAGATTCCGCAGGCCCCAACAGCAACAGCAGGAAAGTAGCAACAACGCACACATTCATGATTTTGCTATTGGTGACTGCAACTGCCTTTTGTTTTTGACATGAAAATTTCTTGCTGGCTTCTTAATGTTATGGGGATCATTTAAAATGCAATAAAGTGGAAATGAACATTGTGGAAACTAGTAAATGTTAGCGACAAAGCAATTGGAAAAGTTCACGCTGACAAATGTTTAATTTTCCAACAGTACCGTCCAGGCACTGTTGTCAGCGTGTTGTCACTTTGGTAGCTGACATTGGGACCGTTTGTGTCAACAACTTGTAACAGTCCTGAAAAACAAGGGACAGTTTTGTCCGGGGTATAATTGCGGATCATCACATGATCACTTGGGTTAATTTGTCTGTTGGGCTTGCTGTTGAAATAAGCTTGATATCTGGCTCGATTACGGTCGCTTTGCGAACGCGCCACTGTGCGAATGTTCTCTGGATTTGAACTTTTTGCAGCTACAAAAAACAAATTCCAGTGTGGCAAGTGGCCAAATACTAGGTAAAATGGGCAGCAAGTGACATTTCTGTTCATTGTCAAGTAAAGCTTTAAGATGACAAGTGGGAGTAGATCTTTCCAGTGGGTGCGAGGGTGTTCAGCTTTGACAAAGCTGTAAACATCGGAATGCGCCCATTAGCTCGCTCGACCATCCTGTTCGCAGAGGGATTATGAGCGAAAACTGGTGAGTGTCGCACTCCAAATTGTTCACACAACATTCTAAAGCTGGAATTTATAAATTTGATGCCTTGATCTGTTATTATCAGCCGGGGGGCACCATAAACCAGAAAAATGTTTTTGAAGATCAGCTTACAAATAACCTCGGCGCACAATGAAGATAAAGGAAATGCTATCACATATCGTGTGAAGGCATCCACGGCAACTAGGACTTCTGATTTGGGTGTGTTGAATTCAAATTGCATTGTGTCTAAGTGAATGACATTGAATGGTTGCTGCGGTGTTTGTGTTGATCCCAGAGGGCTGTGGCTTGCATTGCATACACTCTGAGCACTGCTTGCAAAATTCCAAAATTTAAGTTTTCATGTCGGGCCAGGCAAAATACTGGCATACCAAATCTAACGTTTTCTCCTGGCTCCCATGGCTGGCATAGATGCCCATATGGGCATGCTCTAGGCATGCCTGCTGCCATGACCTGGGTGGCCAGATTGAATACGACTCATCTTGAGTGGGCGTTTTGCAATAAAGTACATTGTCAACAAGTATTACGTCACACAGCGATTGTGGATCCTTTTCAAGTTGTAAAATGACGTCATTGAGTTCAGGGTCCTGTCGCTGTATCGTAGCCCAGTCGAATTCTGTCTGTTGCATGATCAGTTTGGCTTGGTGAACTGGGCCGGTTATATGGAATCCACGTGTGGTCTTTAGCGCCATTCCGCGCACCAAGTCAACAGGCACAGACAATTCATCGTCACCAAATTCTGGCTCTGTGATTGGATTTCTCGATAATGCGTCTGCTACACAATTAAATTTTCCAGCCTTGTGAATGAACTTGGTCACTTTATCACTTATATATAGGGACCAACGCTCCAATTTACTGTGCGATGGCATCTTCAGAGCTTGTTGTATTCCTCTATTGTCCGTGATGACAATCAATTGTTGTCCCTCCACAAAGTCTGCCAAGTGCCTTATTGCCCAAGCTATGCAGAGGCTTTCCAGTTCTGCTGCTGAAAAAGATTTGTGCGGGTGCGTGAGCCGTTTGGATATGAATGAAATGGGGTGTAGTTTTCCCTCATCATCATACTGTGACAAGACAGCCCCTAAACCGATTTGACTTGCGTCAGTTTCAAGTATGTAGTTTTGAGAATTCAGCCAAAATTTCTCCAATCCTAGGCAATGGGTAGCTGTCTATTTTTGTGATCAAATTCACCTGTTTAAAATCCATGCAAAAGCGGAAGTTATCGGTGCCTTTGGGCGCAATTGTGATGGGTGATGCCCATGGGCCATTTGATTGCTCGATAATTCCTTCTTTCAACATGCTGCAGATAGTTTTATTAATGAATTCTTGTTTGTGAGGCACTTCGTAGCACAGCGCCTGCTTTATTGGAGGGTGTTTAGGGTCTGTTACAATCTGATGTGATATCAATGGTGTCTTCCCGACGTCATAGTCATGGCATGAATAGATGTCATGAAATTCTAATAGCAGTTTTTTAAAGCTGCTTAGTTGGCTTTCATTCAAATCAATTCTGTTAGTTGCAGGTAAATGGTCCCATATGTATTCAAATCTTTCCTGCGCGGTTGTTGGCACTTTGTCATTTTCATATTGCGGGTTGTCTGGGGGTGTTGGCAGGTGGACAGCGGGACGCGCATGCGCGTTGGCTGCATGCATTCCTATCGTTTTTTTAAAAACATCATTTTGGAGCACACGTGAAAAACGAGCGCCAGGCGAAAAACAATTTGCCAGTGAAACAAAAGTCATTTCAGCAACCTCCTCATTAGGCTGCAAGCAAACCGGTGAATCCGAGGGATTGAAAAATGTCAAGTATCCCTTTGATGAGGTCACATCAATTTTTGTGTCATACAGTTGTAAGCCGTGTGTGTTATTTATTGGCGTGTTGGAATAAATGGCTGCACATTGTGCCCATTTTGCAGTTGGGATTTCCTTGGGTTTTTTACCAACATTCACTGGGAGTTGAGCTGTACTCCTAGCTGGGACATACATTTTTGGTGCAATTGTATTTGGTTTTGTCATTCTGTCAAGAAAAGTTTCTTCAAGCTCGTTCAGCTGTTGATTGGCATTTTTGTCGGGTGTTGGTGAAATTTTGGTGTCATGATCAAGCGCCACAGGTATTATCAAGGATAGTTTCAGGTAGGGCATGATGTCTGTCCCAACTAGGATTTCTGGCATTGCTGCAGGGAGCATATTGACCAGAATCACTGCAAGTACTTTTCTTGTTACATTGTCTATCGGTGAGGTGTGTTCAAAGAAGAGCGGAATTTCACACATTTCACCTTGTTCAGTTGCGCCTGTGACCATGTGCACCCGGATGTCACTTTTCTTCAAATACTTTTCTAGATCCAGACCACTTTTATCAGCAATTTCCCGTAAAATGGCTATAGGAATTATTGTCCTGGTGCACCCGGTATCAAGCAACATGCTACATGGTATATTTTCGACGTTCACGTGCGCATACACTTGTGGGTTGTTTGTTGTTTCTACTTTCACACAAGTTCTCTGGCCATCCTCCACACAGGTAAATGCATCTATTTTGCGAGTAGTATTGGTGCCAAACACTGGTATTTCATCAGAATCGTCACAGTTGAATTTCACAAATTTACTAAAACTGAGCAGGCGACTCGAACAGCTCGCTAAACAAGTTGGCGACACGTAGGGTGTCAAAAATTTTTTTTTACGGAAAACGGAAAACGGAAAGGTAAAATTTTTTCACATCACGGAAAACGGAAAACGGAAAGGTAAAAAAAAAATTTCTGCCGGAAAACGGAAAACGGAAAGGTAAAAAAATTTCACTCAGCGGAAAACGGAAAACGGAAAGGTAAAAAAAAATTGTCGGCCGGAAAACGGAAAACGGAAAAAATGAAATGCCGGAAAACGGAAAACGGAAAGCAAAATTTTCACGGAAACGGAAAAAAATAAAGTGAAATTAGCATGGTAATAGACAAATTTGCAGAAGGAAAACCTGCATGCAGGTTTGCCTGTTTGGCTTTGATTGTGGTAGCTGTACATTCTGCAACTATGGATCATGCCTGTAACTTCACTTGTAGTTCAAGCTTAACTGAACCAACAAAAAATCATCAAAAAGTAGCCATAGTGGCCATAGGAAAGGAAATACTACAACAATTTCACAGTCTAGAAGCAGTGGGAATCACTGATGACCCCTATGCAATTGATGACAACATTGCAGAGGAGATGATAATAAATAGCATAAAATTCAACAACAACAAACAATACTATATTGACTGGCCGTATAAAGAGAGTATCAGTGACCTGCCCACAGGAAAAGCAGAAGCCTTGGTGCAGTTTAAATCACTGATAAGAAGATTCAACAAAGATCCAAACTTATTCAAACAATACCGGAAAGTTTTGGATGACCAACTACAAAAGGGAATAATTGAGATCTGTGATGACAAAACAGACAACAAGGGGATTCATTACCTGCCACACCAGCCAGTAATCACGCCGGGCAAATTGACATCATGCAGAATTGTGTACCATGGGTCGGCAGGTAAGCCCAGTTTCAACGAGTGCCTTTTTAGAGGACCAATTACAACACCATTAGCACTGGGCCTACTCCTGAGGTTCAGGGCAGGCAATCTAGCATTAATTGCCGATATTGAAAAGGCATTTTTGCAAATAGGATTGCATGACCAAGCTAGAGACTACACACAATTTTTCTGGCTGAAAGATGCCTCAAAACCAGTAACTGAAAATAACTTAATAGTACTTTGTTTTAAACGCGTACTGTTTGGACTTGTCTGCAGCCCAGCAATTTTGGGAGCAGTCATAAAATACCATTTAAATGTGACAATAAACAACATGAATGAATATGAAGAAAATGAAGGGGAACAAAACCAGTTGGTGATGATAATAAACAACATTTACATCGATAACTTCATCATGAGTGTCACAAATGAAGTTGAAGCTTTAGAACTATATTACAAAGTCAAAGCTTTATTTATCCCAATGTTCTATGAACATGAGGGAATGGCTGTCAAACTCCAGATCAATCATGAATGAAATAGCAGAAAACGACAGGAGTCCAAAGGTGAATAAAATTGTCGCAGTAATGGGCATGAAATAAAATCACCGAACAGACATGCTGGCAATATCAACACCAAAATTGCAAATTGACAGCATCACAACACCAACCAGACGAAACTTGAATAAATTATTGGTGTCAACATATGACCCAATTGGGTTCACAGCACCTGTTTCACTGACCCTGAAATCCCAGTTGTCAATGCTGCTCCAAGAGACAAAAACAACGCAATGGGATGAGCCAATTGAAGATACATACAGATTGGAAAAACAATGGAAAAATGCCAGAAAACTGAAAATCGAGCCAGAAAATGGAAAAATGGCCTGGTAAAACGGAAACGGAAAGGTAAAAATTTTTCAGCCGGAAAACGGAAAAATGGGCCGGAAAAACGGAAACGGAAAGGTAAAAAATTTTCAGCTGCCGGAAAACGGAAAACGGAAAGGTAAAATTTTTTCGGCTGCCGGGAAACGGAAAACGGAAAGGTAAAAAATTTTTGGCTGCCGGAAAACGGAAAACGGAAAGGTAAAAAATTTTCCTGCGGAAAGGCGGAAACGGAAAACGGAAACAGAAATTTGACACCCTAGCGACACGCTGCTCGCCCATGTCTGAGAATCGGGATTGATGTAATCTTGTCTACCATTGCTGGCATGGAATTTCTCCCAGAATACACGTTTCCTCTCATCACACGAACCTGGATCATTCTCGAACATCTCTGCGACTCTGTGTCTGAACTCGGTGAAGTACACTTCCCATGGCGGTTCCTCATCTGGTGTGGCGTTTTCATGCTCAGATTCAGCCTCAGCATCGTCCTGTGCGGCCTCGTAATGCATCTGTCCGTAGTTTGCGAATGTGGGCTTGGGTAGAGCGGCATTCGTTGTGTGAGGCGGTCCCACTCGCTTCACTTGACTGTAGCCCTCGGAGCGCTGGCTTGTCTGTGATGGGTTAACAGCAGTACTACTTTGGAATGGTGATGATGAAGTCATCTGTTTTTGGCGCTGTGTAATTCGACAATCCGCTACACGATGACCTGTGTGGTTGGCCAGGGGACACCAGGGGTTGGTGTTATTTTCGGTCAAAAATTGCTTAAATGTTGAGCGGAGCTTATTTAATATCTCCGCACGATTTTCCGAGTTGGGCCGGTCATTTTGTCGGTCAATTTTGTTTTGCTTGACTGTCTGAAAGTACTCATCGATGCTGTGCACGATTTGCAGCACACTTTGCTGAGTATCAGCTGGGCGTGTAGCTCAGTGGTAGAGCTCGCGCTTCGCATGCGCGAGGCCCTGGGTTCAGTCCCCAGCATGTCCACCACTTTTTGGGGCCCAAGTAGAACAAGAGAGATTTTGATGCTGTAGTTTATTCATCCGGTCCCCACAACCCATCCGAACCATATTTAAATAACAGAGATTTGGGAAACAACTTCTAACAAACTAAATCCACACAATCCGACAATGTACTTGGGGGGAATTTTATGACACCATAATCACATGATTGCAGGAACAAAAATTTACAAAATTACGCTTTGAAATTGTAGTGTAAATGGCACAATCATATACTTCTTGCCATATCATACCATGAATATTTTAGAAATTTTTCACATTAATATCACATTATTGAATAGTGTATAGTAGGGGAGGGGTGTTGGTAACACATCCCAAAATTTTAGATTTAAACCCCGCCCACAGCTCAGAAATCAGTGGGTGCCAGACCTGTGCAGGACACCAGAAAAGCCAATACAAATTTTGCACTTAAGGCGACCCACCCTGTCAGGGATTGCTGCGACCTCCCGAATTCATGCGAAGTAGAGGGGGGTTTCGTCAATATTTCCCCCAAGTTTCAGCTTCTGGCGCGCCCTAGAACTGGAGATACGATGTCACAAGTGTCATCAAAAATAGGGTGCCGGACGTGACCAGGAAGGTGTTTACTTAGATAAGTCTATAGATAGCAGTTATTGTTGCATTTTTTACTTCTGCGTACGTCACAAACAACAAAGTTCAAAAAATTTCTGGTGAACTTTTTAACCCCCCCTCGAAATAACCCACCTCGTGTAACCCCCCCCCCCCCTAATAATTTCCACTCGGAACAAATAAACCCATGGGGGTAATACAAGGAAATACGGTATAATAGTCTATAGTCTTATATAAGTATGTAGATGTGATAAACCATATTGTTTTCACAGACTAGTTTTTCATGGTTCCAAAATAAAAACTGGTTCCCATCACAATTCAAAGCTTGCTGAGGAGCCGACAAACAACGTTCAAATCCAAGAGTGTTGAATCATGTTGCTAATAAAGTTGCAGTGTTGAAACTAATATTGCGGTATGCGCAGCGCAATGTAAACACCTTCCCGGACAAGTTCACCACCCATTTTTTTATTTCACTTCGAACGCAATATCTCCGTCCATGGGGGTGTTATAAGGCTGAAACTTTGTATATATAAAGTTGTAAGACCCCCTTACTCCCCAACAATGGGGGGAGGTGCGGCGACTCACTACAGGGTGGGTCGCCCTATATGCAAAAAATTTTGTGGCGTTTTTGGTGTCCCAAGCAAGTTCACCACCCACTTGATTAGCTACACTTTGAAGGCTATATCTCCAGCTGTGAGGGCGGTAGAAAGCTGAAATTTGGGGGATGTCTTGCCAACAACCCCCCTCACAATACACCAGTGGGGCGGCTGCTGACAACCCACTAAAGCATGGGTCACTGCATATAAATTTGATAATTTTTTTAAGAACAGCCAAGTGTCAGAAACAAGTTTGCCACCCAACTGCATTACAAAAAAATGTTGTGAGAACATACCTGATATAAACTTGAATCAGATTTGAACCCTTGTTCTGCTCATAAAATTTTTTTCAGTAGGGCTCCCACCCTGTCCCATAAACAGCAGACTGAAAATTTCACTTTAAACCAATTTTTTGTATCACACTTTAAAAGTTGGTTTACAAAGTTCACTAGGGGAGGGTCTAAGGTTCAAAGTTATGTAAACAACATAACCTCTAAAATGCTTCCATAAGGAAATTTATTTGGGGTGAATGAAAAAGTGAAAATTGTGTCAAATTTTGTTCCTGAAATGACATCATTTTGACATCATAGAATTCACCCCAAGTAAATTTGCTTACGGAGGCATTTTAGAGGTTATGTTGTTTACATAACTTTCAACCTTAGACAATTCTCTAGTGAACTTTGTAAACCAACTTTGTAAGTGTGAAACAAAAAGATGGTTTAAAGTGAAATTTTCATTCTACCATTTATGGGACAGGGACGGTGCCCTACTGAAAAAAAATTTTTTGGCTGAAATAATGTTCCAACCCGATTCAGTTTTATATTAGGTATGTTGTTGCAACATTTTTTTCAATGCAGCTGGGTGATAAACTTGTTTTGGGACACTTGGGCTGTTTTTAGAAAATGGTCAACTTTATATGCAGTGACCCATGCTTAAGTGGGTCGTTGGCAGCCGCCCCACTGGTGTATTGTGAGGGGGTTGTTGGCAAGACATCCCCCAAATTTCAGCTTTATACCGCCATCACAGCTGGAGATCTGGCTCTCGTAGTGTAGCCAATCAAGTGGGTGGTGAACTTGTTTGGGACACCAAAAACGCCAAAAAAATTGTTGCAAATAGGGCGACCCACCCTGTAGTGAGTCGCCGCACCTCCCCCATTGTTGGGGAGTAGAGGGGTCTTACAACTTTATATTTACAAAGTTTCAGCTTTATAACACCCCCATGGACGGAGATATTGCATTCGAAGTGAAATAAAAAAATGGGTGGTGAACTTGTCCGGGAAGGTGTTTACAAAGCTGGCGGCGGTCGCAAGCCCTGTAAAGTGTAAAGTAAAGTGTCAAATGTAAAGTCAGATGCAAAGTCAAATGTCAAAAGTAAAGTGTCAAATGTAAAGTCAAATGCGTAGTCAAATAAATGCAAAGTCAAATGTCAAATGTAAAGTAAGGTGTCAAATGGAAAGTAAAGTGTCAATTGTGTATCCAAATATTATTTTTTTTGTATCCTAATTTTATCTTTTTGTATCCAAATCTTATTCTTTGAAATAAGATTTGGATACAAAAACATAAGATTTGGATATAAAAAATAAGATTTGGATACACAATTGACACTTGACTTTACATTTGACCTTACATTTGACACTTAACTTTACATTTGACATTTGACTTTGCATTTGATTTTGCATATGACACTTGACTTTACATTTGACATTTGACTTTGCATTTGACACTTGACTTTACATTTGACAGTTCACTTTGCATTTGACTTTACATTTGACACTTTACTTTACACTTTACAGGGCTTGGGATTGCCACCTGGTATGAAGTATGTGTGTACAATTATGCGTAGTGTTTACCCGTCAGCAAGCTTTGAATTGGGATGGGACCAGTTTTCATTTTGGGAACCATAAAAACTAGTCTGTGTGGCGCCATTATAACATACCGTATTACCTCGGATAATCCCCCCCCCTTGAATTAACCCGCCCCCTCGAAATACCCCCCCCCCCCCTAAAAATCGGCTGAGGAAATAATAAACCCCCCCCCCCCTCGAAATACCCCCCTAAAGTTGAGTGTAAAGAGAACGTACATGACAAATACCCGCAGTTTGTCAATCTGTACACTGCATAACACACGTTAAAAGTGATGATCAAGTGACGTTAGGGAAGGGCTTATGTGTATATACAGTTATATATGCCTATAAACAAAATATACATCTACATAATTGTTCGATTTTTTCGACATCTGCGTATGGGGAATTTCCGAAAATTTTCTGGCGAAATAATAGACCCCCCTCGAATTAAACCCCCCCTCGAATTATCCCCCCCCTCAAATTTTGCTGGCGAAATAATAAACCCCCTGGGGGTATTTCGAGGTAATACGGTACACATGCATGCATCGGTCGTTCTGTATAAAATTTGTATCAACAGATAATGAATCAGACAACATCTGAATTTGGATCAGATCATCAAAACAAGCAAAAACATTTCTGATGTCAAGAAAAAGCTTCATGGCACTTTACAACATGTCTAAAGGCTGTCTATTGCTGGGCATGCGTCCGCTGTCTGAAAGCTAGCATTTTTTACAAAATGTTCGGTACCGCAACGGGTTAGACATCAAAGGATCATAAAACAACAGAACCAAAAAACAAGCAAAAAATGTACATGATGCCAAGAAAAAGCTTCGATGTCACTTTACAACATGTCTATAGCTGTGCTATAAAACTGGGTCCTCACAGTCGAATTACATAATCCATCAGAATTTGTTGCAAACTTTTGGAAAAATATGAAGCTGCTGCTTGTGCTGGTTTTGGGCTCGCTCAGTGTTGCACGTAAGTCACATGTATCTACAATCAAGTATTATACAAGTTTACACGAAGGTTACTTTTGAGGGGGGTAATTTTTTTTCCTTTGCATTGAAGCATTTAGTGCCTGATCACGCCTCATCACCAGGCACTTCACAGCTCATGATCACAGTTCAAAACCTGATCACACCTGATCATCGATGGCATGCACTTCACTGAATTTTATCACTAAATTGTTGACATTTTTCAAAAATTGGAGATTTGTAAAGTGCATTGAGGTGTCTGCGAGTGTCTGTATGAAGACACTTCACTACAGATCACGGCAGATCACCACCATTGTTCTTGCTGTGTTTCATCACAATGCATCACAAATAAAATACAATGTCCCTAGTGGGGGAATTTTTGAGTGAAAATTCTCACCCAAAACTTTTGGCTAGCCAATCAATTTGTCTACATTTTACATATTTTTCACCATGTTTGCTGGGCATTTATGGCTGGAGTTATGACCATTTGTTTGTTATGCACATACAAAAAACAGAGTACATATTTAGATCAAATTTCATAAACAGAACTGGCAAATCGCAATACAATGAATGACACCTCAAAACATTTTGATGAATAAGGTGCACTGCACCAAATTCACCCGTCGAAGCACAAGTAGAAACGATGACAGAAATATGACGAGAAAATTTTTTTAATATTTGCTCCTTTATTCAAAGGTGATATGGGTAGATTTCATTGCAAGGTGTAATGTTGCTGGATGGTGCAAATCTGCACATTGGCCCCACGCACACTAGTTTACTGGCATTTTCAGTTTACTGGCGGGTAAACTCAATTTTTTAGGTTTACCGGCAAAAATTCACGCATAGTAAAAGTGGGCGGAGTTTAGGCCGCCATCTTTATTTTTTTCAAGTTTGCCTGTGATGTGAATTTACGCTGTAAACATTAATTTCTAATTTCTTTAATTGTGGAAGAACGGAGCATTGCTCATGCAATTTTTTTGCGTCATCGTGTACAGTACGTTGTGTAGATGTTGTCAAAATTTTAAAAATATTTTTAAGTGCAACATTGGATTTTTTATTGAATTTATCAGTTTTTTGTGTATATAAATTTTTATAAAATCACCTGTTACGTTTTTTTGTTTATTGAAATGTTCTAAATTATCAGTTTTCATTGCGCTATCGATTGGTGTACACGGCGGACATGAAATATAAACTTTCAATTTTTTATGATTTTATTTCAATTAAACGCAAATAAATCACTAGCATGTGAACGGAAAGCCCGAATGCGAAAAAAAAAATCACACATGAAAGAGGAACATGGGATGCACACATCACACAGTTTTTTCGCGGCGTGAAACGAAAGACTTGGCGAATTATGATTTAATCACAATTAAAAAAAGAATTAATCAGCCAAAAAATCGAATAGTGAATGAAAATTGTCCATTCAATGACAGTGTACTACAAAACGACCAATTATGACCGGTTGCAAGCGAAAAATGTAGTGTAGCTGTAGCAGATAGCATGAAAATGAATTTTTTGTATTGTTACATCAGTTTACCATTCCAGTGCCACTTTAATGCTAACTGCCACTGCAACAGAAATTATTCAGTTTGATTTTTATATTCAACATAGTTGTAAATTCAGCAGTCAGCGGGATTCACCCACGCAACACGACCGGCGGGCGTCATCATCCACTGCTTGATTGCATCCCTGAGGGGCGCGCTTCTCTTTCGTCAACGTCCCATCGGATTGGCACATTCGGGATTGGATCCATGTTATCTGGCTTCTCTCTTGTCAATGTACATTTGTATTTACACTGGAGGGGACAACATCAGGCTGAGTCAATTTGAGTCAGAAGATGCAGATATAAACAAAAATACTGCTTGTAGCACTAGTACATTGTTCTACTATGCCTGATATTCTTTTTTTGTTTAATTTCTCACATTATTAGCTGTTGGTTACAAACATCTTATATGTATTCCTTTTTAAAGTTTACTATATGTATGAACTTTTACATGTATTCCCTTTTTTAGTTCACTATATGTTTGAGTTTATACATTTTTCTGCGTCGCCACAATTTATGGCAAAATATTAAAAAATTCATAAAATTTTTTTGGAAAAGAGTTAGGACTTGTAAAAAACACCATTAAAACCGCGATTTTTTTCTGCACATGTCAGTTAACAAATGGCTCAAATCCGACCTACGAGTGACAAATGAAGTTACTTTGAAATCGGTGGGGGTCGCGGTCAAACTCAAGAAAAAGCGACAATTTTGCGACGTTTTTGGCGACTCTCGCAACAATTTACGACGGTTTAATTTAGAGTTAAACAGTAAAAGTAAACTGGCGACGCGTCGCCTTTTTTTAATTGAGCAGGGTTATGGTAGCGTCGCAAGCGTCGCAAAAGTCATTCAGTTTGCCGGTGCGTTTCATGCGACTATCATACTGTTAAAGTGCAAAAAGTAACAACTTTATGAGCAGAATCATAATTAACAATCATTATAAGCATCAAAATAAGACATACATGCTATAACAAGCACAAATTACATGATTCAGATGAAATTCATAAAACAGTAGTTTACATCTTATGTGCAACACTTTCTGCGTCGCACGCGTCGCTAGCGACGCGTCGCTGAAAATTGCATTCAGTTTGCCCATTACGTTTCACATAAAAAAATAATCTGGCGACGCCGTCACATTTCTGTGACTTGCCGAAACCACTAACCCCAGAAAGTGAAACACCACAGTAAACTAAAGTACACATGTCGATCAAAAATGTAAACCGACGCGCGACGCGTCGCGTTTCAGTTTACATTTTTGATCGACGTGCCGCGTTGGTAAACTAGTGTGTACACCCACATTAGGTCCACTTTTTCTCGTTTTCAGGGGGCTCACGTGTTTTGGTGTACGTTCGAGTGCGACGACAAATGCTATGAATTCAAACAGGCGTGTGACGGAATTCAAGGACTGTGCCGACAACAAGGATGAACAGGGTTGCAGTGAAGGTAATCATGGGCAACAGAGTAACCGACATCTTAAACATTTTGCTGTTTCCATTTTTTACAACACCTTCATATCCTACGGGCTTTTGTGTTGTTTATTTTCTGA
Organism: Sphaerolaimus hirsutus; assembly: GCA_964036195.1. NCBI lineage: Eukaryota > Metazoa > Nematoda > Chromadorea > Monhysterida > Sphaerolaimidae > Sphaerolaimus > Sphaerolaimus hirsutus. The sequence goes on along the minus strand of CAXIWS010000778.1, from coordinate 38,286 downwards.
GATGGTTTTCCAGTTATGCAAAAATTTATGGTAAGGTGCATGGTCCGGCTGAAAAGTCCCCGGGCAGTGCTCGCCATTCGCGCTAGGGGTAAGCTACGGTCATAAAATTTTGACAGGATTAAAATATCAGGTGTTTTGAGTTATCACCCAAAATTTCACCCCTCTAGCCCCACCCACTGCGGAACTGTGGGGGTTACAATTTCAATCATTTTGTACTGATGTACATTGTCGGGCTGAAAAGTTCCCGGGCAGTGCCCGCCATTCGCGCTAGGGGTAAGCTACGGTCATAAAATTTTAACACGTTAATAGATGAGGTGTTTTGAGTTTTTCACCCAAAAATTCATCGCTCTAGCTCCACCCACTGTGGAACTGTGGGTGGAGCTAGAGCGATGAATTTTTGGGTGAAAACTCAAAACACCTCATCTATTAAAGTGTTAAAATTTTATGACCGTAGCTTACCCCCTAGCGCGAATGGCGGGCACTGCCCGGGAACTTTTCAGCCCGACAATGTACATCAGTACAAAATGATTGAATTGTAACCCCCACAGTTCCGCAGTGGGTGGAGCTAGAGGGGCGAAATTTTGGGTGAAAACTCAAAACACCTGATATTTTAACCTGTCGAAATTTTATGACCGTAGTTTACCCCTAGCGCGAATGGCGAGCACTGCCCGGGAACTTTTTAGCCGGACCATGTATAAACATCCTTCTTCTTTTTTTATCAAAATCGACCCTGTGTATGACCTAGATCAGACTGACTTGAGATCTCGTTATGACAAAAATAGGCAAACATGGGCCAGACAGTGTATTTAATTAATTAATTCAGAAAAATTGATTTGAATTGTTTCCAAATCTGTCATGATTGTCATAGTTAATGAACACATGAACAAAAGAAAATATGTAATGGTATAAAATGATAGCCATTTTTCATTTTGTTGTGTTGCGTGACTTACGTGACTTACTGTGTTGCGTGACTACGATTGTTTTCAAGCGATATAATGTAAATACCTAACAAATGTGACTACAGAACAGATTTGCGAAGTGTATTTACACTTACCCGAAATACCCAGGTAAATTTGTATTTATATTTATGCTCACGCTTACACTTTTATAAAATACCCGTACACTTTTTTATGCTTTTCCCAGCCAAATTTCCTGGGTAATAAAAGTGTAAAAAATTTCACACGGGCCAGTTTTACGCTTTTGAAAAAGTGTAAAACAACAAAAAAGAAATTGAACAAGAACATGTGTCCAAAAAACAACTGCATGTGTGCAATAGCTCTGAAAAATAGCGATAGAAATATAAATTGTGTTGAAATAAATGTGTTGTAAAAAATTGTCTCTCTGATATTATCATGGATGATGGATTCTGACGATGACGTTTTGATGATTTGGTTGATGAAAATAATTTGAAAAATGAATGGAATGATCAGTAAATTTATCTAAAAGTGAAAGGAAGGGTGTCATCCGATGTGTCAACAGCAAGAACACTCTCTAAAAAATGTACGCTTACACTTTTCTGGTATTTGAAAAATACCCAATGCTTACAATTTCCTCAAAATTCGGAAAGTGTATTTACACTTACACTTTCCAAAAATACCAGTATTTTAACAACTCTGCTACAGCACATAATCATGCACCCAGGCGGCTTTGGAGAATGGTGCAAAAGACAAGGGCGTTTCTACTGCACCAAGGGCGTTCATTCAGACAAAGCTAAAAGCATATTTCCACATGGCTGCCTGCCATTTCACTGGGTTTGTGACAATGTGAATGACTGCACACCTGACCCCGAATGGGGTAGTGCAGATGAGCCCTATCAAGGATGCATTGGACCAGGTCAACCAATGTCAGAGTATTAGGTGTCTCAGCAGAGTGCAAAGCGACCTGTCAGCAGTGTGACCTGTCAGCAGTGTGACCTGTCAGCAGTGTGACCTGTCAGCAGTGTGACCTGTCAGCAGTGTGACCTTGTCAGCAGTGTGACCTGTCAGCAGTGTGACCTGTCAGCAGTGTGACCTGTCAGCAGTGTGACCTGTCAGCAGTGTGACCTGTCAGCAGTGTGACCTGTCAGCAGTGTGACCTGTCCAGCAGTGTGACCCTGTGATTGTGCACTCCAGTCATATGAAATATATAAAGTAGAAGTGCAGTAAGGCATGGAAAAATTCATTGTGGCAATCATTGTTTTAAAAATAAATAATAAATATAAGCATGTCTATTTATAATTTCACCTTGACAATCTGATATTCAGTGTGAAAATGTTATGAATGAACTAATTCACCAACCACACCTGAGATATTTGCAACTTATTAAGAAAATCAAGATACAAAAATTGCAAGTAAAAGTTTCAAATACCAGCATTGCACTGTGGTCCCACCAGAATCTGATGGTAAAGCTAGTGATGGATAGTAGTGATGAAAAGTTCAACATATGGTGTCCAGAGTGGTAGACTCCACGGATAGCGCAGATCAGCCCGGACTGGATGCTATGGACCAGGTGACCCTCTGCCAGAGTTTTACATGTTTCATCACAGTGCACGGTGACCTGTCAGCAGCGTGACCTGTCAGCAGCGTGACCTGTCAGCAGTGTGACCTGTGATTGTGCACTCCAGTGATATGAAATATAGGTGTAAAGTAATAGTGCATTGAGGCATTGAAAAATCACCATGGCAATCATTGTTTCAATATTAAAAATATAAGTATGTCTATTGATAATTTCATTTTGAAAATGTGATATTCACTGTGAGGATGTTATGAATGAAGTAATTCACCAATCACAGCTCAGATATTTGCACTAAGGTTGCACAAGTCGCAAAAATTGCAAAGAGCAGTTTCAAATACCACTACCAAACATAACCATTGCACTTGTGGTACCACCAGAATCTGATTGTAAAAGCTAGTGATGGATAGTAAGTGATGAAAAGTGCAGAAACATGGTGACCATTAATTAATTATTGTTAATATACTGAGAATTAATTAATACTGACACGTGTACCTGAAACCTGCACTACATATAGCAGAAGATACCCACTCGAAATATCCTACACATCAATCGTGTTCAGCTTGCAGAATTAGAGATTACATTACCCGAGTTCTCCACCATATTGCATTATCGGCGACTCCCAGGTATACTTTCCTGTATTTCACAAATTGCCTTGCTCTCGGTGCGTGTGGGCGGAAGGTCGAAAATCTATCGGGCGGATGCCTTTACTACAAAATGGGAGAATTAATCTAGAGCCTGGGGGTATTTCGAGGAAATACGGTATATCATCACACATTGCCCTTCATTTGTGCTTTACTCTTGACTTTTCAATTCTGCATTCTGTTTAATGCTGTCACAACGGAACGGATCAGATGACAAAAGAGCATCGTCAAACTGCGGTACCAT
>CAXIWS010000778.1:0-34708 GCA_964036195.1 Sphaerolaimus hirsutus | reverse complement strand
GTGGTAGATTCTGAAAGAGAATTTTCTAAGCTTTCCAATGGTATAGACCACAGCATTTAGTTTTTCCTGGTTCCGGCCCCACATGCGATACAATCAAACCTAGATTAGGGCGCACAGCACGTTTTGAAATCTTAGGTATAAAAATCCTAACGCAAGCCTCTGGGGAGGCTGTGGATTCTGATAGAGGATGATCTCAGCTTTGCAACGGTATCAAATATAGCCGTTACATCTCCTTACTTCCGGCCTCACATGTGATACGATCGACCCTGGATTTCTGCAAATCGCATGTTTTGAAATATTAGGTATAAAAATCCTAACGCGAGCCTCTGGGGAGGCTGTGGATTCTGAAAGAGGATGATCTCAGCTTCGCAACGGTATCAAATATAGCCGTTACATCTCCTTACTTCTGGCCTCACATGCGATACGATCGACCCTGGATTTCTGCAAACCGCATGTTTTGAAATCTTAGGTATAAAATCGTGACGGTGAACCTTCTGGAGAGTGGTACTATCTGAAAGAGAATTATCTCAGCTTTCCAATGGTATGAATCACAGCATTTAGTTTTTTCCTGGTTCCGGCCCCACATGCGATACAATCAACCCTAGATTAGGGCGCACATCACGTTTTGAAATCTTAGGTATAGAAATCCTAACGCGAGCCTCTGGGGAGGCTGTGGATTCTGATAGAGGATGATCTCAGCTTCGCAACGGTATCAAATATAGCCGTTACGTCTCCTTACTTCCGGCCTCACATGTGATACGATCAACCCTGGATTTCTGCAAACCGCATGTTATGAAATCTTAGGTATAAAAATCCTAACGCGAGCCTCTGGGGAGGCGCTGGATTCTGAAAGAGGATGTTCTCAGCTTCGCAACGGTATCAAATATAGCCGTTACGTCTTCTTAGTTCCGGCCTCAAATGCGATACGATTGACCGTGGATTTCTGCAAACCGCATGTTTTGAAATCTTAGGTATAAATTCGTGACGGTGAACCTTCTGGAGAGTGGTACTATCTGAAAGAGAATTATCTCAGCTTTCCAATGGTATGAATCACAGCATTTAGTTTTTCCTGGTTCCAGCCTCACATGCAATACAATCAACCCTTGATTGGGCGAATTCCACGTTTTCAAATCTTATGTATAAAATCGTGACGGTGAACTTTCTGGAGAGTGGCAGTTTCTGAAAGAGAATTGTCTAAGCTTTCCAATGGTATAGACCACAGCATTTAGTTTTTCCTGGTTCCGGCCCCACATGCGATACAATCAACCCTAGATTAGTGCGCACATCACGTTTTGAAATCTTAGGTATAAAAATGCTAACGCGAGCTTCTGGGGAGGCTGTGGATTCTGAAAGAGGAGGTTCTCAGCTTCACAACGGTATCAAATATAGCCGTTACGTCTCCTTAGTTTTGGCCTCACATGTGATACAATTGACCCTCAATTTCTGCACAAAGCATGTTTTGAAATCTTAGGTATAAAAATGCTAAAGCGAGCCTCTGGGGAGGCTGTGGATTCTGAAAGAGGATGTTCTCAGCTTCGCAACGGTATCAAATATAGCCGTTACGTCTTCTTAGTTCCGGCCTCAAATGCGATACGATTGACCGTGGATTTCTGCAAACCGCATGTTTTGAAATCTTAGGTATAAAATCGTGACGGTGAACCTTCTGGAGAGTGGTACTATCTGAAAGAGAATTATCTCAGCTTTCCAATGTATGAATCACAGCATTTAGTTTTTCCTGGTTCCGGCCCCACATGCAATACAATCAACCCTAGATTAGGGCGCACATCACGTTTTGAAATCTTAGATATAAAAATGCTAACGCGAGCCTCTGAGGAGGCTGTGGATTCTGAAAGAGGAGGTTCTCAGCTTCACAACGGTATCAAATATAGCCGTTACATCTCCTTAGTTCCGGCCTCACATGCAATACAATCAACCCTTGATTGGGGCGCATTCCACGTTTTCAAATCTTATGTATAAAATCGTGACGGTGAACCTTCTGGAGAGTGGCAGTTTCTGAAAGAGAATTTTCTAAGCTTTCCAATGGTATGAATCACAGCATTTAGTTTTTCCTGGTTCCGGCCCCACATGCAATACAATCAACCCTAGATTAGGGCGCACATCACGTTTTGAAATCTTAGATATAAAAATGCTAACGCGAGCCTCTGAGGAGGCTGTGGATTCTGAAAGAGGAGGTTCTCAGCTTCACAACGGTATCAAATATAGCCGTTACATCTCCTTAGTTCCGGCCTCACATGCGATACGATCGACCCTGGATTTCTGCAAACCGCATGTTTTGAAATCTTAGGTATAAAATCGTGACAGTGAACCTTCTGGAGAGTGGTACTATCTGAAAGAGAATTATCTCAGCTTTCCAATGGTATGAATCACAGCATTTAGTTTTTCCTGGTTCCGGCCTCACATGCAATACAATCAACCCTTGATTGGGGCGCATTCCACGTTTTCAAATCTTATGTATAAAATTGTGACGGTGAATTTTCTGGAGAGTGGCAGTTTCTGAAAGAGAATTGTCTAAGCTTTCCAATGGTATAGATTACAGCATTTAGTTTTTCCTGGTTCCGGCCCCACATGCGATACAATCAACCCTAGATTAGTGTGCACATCACGTTTTGAAATCTTAGGTATAAAAATGCTAACGCGAGCCTCTGGGGAGGCTGTGGATTCTGATATAGGATGTTCTCAGCTTCGCAACGGTATCAAATATAGCCGTTACGTCCCGTTAGTTCCAGCCTCACATGCGATGCGATCACCCAAGAGTAGTGTGCGCAGCACGTTTTGAAATCTTAGGTATAAAAAAGCTAACGCGAGCCTCTGAGGAGGCTGTGGATTCTGAAAGAGGAGGTTCTCAGCTTCACAACGGTATCAAATATAGCCGTTACGTCTCCTTAGTTCCGGCCTCACATGCGATGCGATCACCCAAGAGTAGTGTGCGCAGCACGTTTTGAAATCTTAGGTATAAAAAAGCTAACGCGAGCCTCTGGGGAGGCTGTGGATTCTGAAAGAGGAGGTTCTCAGCTTCGCAACGGTATCAAATATAGCCGTTACGTCTCCTTAGTTCCGGCCTCACATGCGATGCGATCACCCAAGAGTAGTGTGCGCAGCACGTTTTGAAATCTTAGGTATAAAAAAGCTAACGCGAGCCTCTGAGGAGGCTGTGGATTCTGAAAGAGGAGGTTCTCAGCTTCGCAACGGTATCAAATATAGCCGTTACGTCTCCTTAGTTCCGGCCTCACATGCGATGCGATCACCCAAGAGTAGTGTGTGCAGCACGTTTTGAAATCTTAGGTATAAAAATGCTAACGCGAGCCTCTGGGGAGGCTGTGGATTCTGAAAGAGGAGGTTCTCAGCTTCACAACGGTATAAAATATAGCCGTTACGTCTCCTTAGTTTTGGCCTCACATGCGATTTGATTGACCCAGATTAGTTCATGCAGTACATTTTGAAACCTTATGTATAAACTTTTGACATTGAACCTACTGGTCAGCAGTGGATAATGAAAGTTCACAATTTCAGCTTTCCAATGGTATAAAATATAGCTATTATGTATTGATAGTTGGGCACCAAATAGCAAATTATGTCAGAAATGCCCAATTTTGGAAATATTCACTTTCAAGTATATGCGATATATACGAATGAAAATTTTACATGTATTGCATAACTTACTGGACCCATTGGAGTACCTTAGGACCATTTTCACAATTTTCTTTTTTTTTTCGGTGTCCAGCTTTTGTTCCTGGAGTGGCTATTGACTCGTAGACTGACTCATATAAGACCACAAAGTACTGTCACCTGTCTGATGTACCTGTATCTGTATGTGTTGACTCATAACCATATCTGGGAGCTTTTGAAAGAAAAAGGTTTTATTTATAAAAAACCTGTTTTTAAAAAACGGTTTAAAAACAACCAACCTGTCATTGAAAAAACCTTCCCTATTTGGCCATCCCTATTCTTGACATCATAAATATTTTGCTTGTTTTTTGGTTATGTTGTGTTATGATCCCTTTGATGTCTAATCTGTTGCGGTACTGCACATTTTGTAAAAAATGTCAGCGTTCAGACAGTGACTGATGTCAAGCAATAGACGCCCTATAGACATGTTGTAAAGTGCCATCAAAGCTTTTTCTTGACATCATAAATGTTTTTGTTTGTTTTGATGTTACCGCAGTTTAACGATGCTCTTTTGTCATCTGATCCGTTCCGTTGTGACAACATTTAAACAGAATGCAGAATTGAAAAGTCAAGAGTAAAGACACAAATTGAAGGGCAATGGTGATGATATTCAGTATTTCCTCCAAATACCCCCAGGCGCCAGATTTAATTCTCCCTACAGATTTTGTAGTGTAGGGCATCCGCCCGATAGATTTTCAACGTTCCCCCAGGTCGAAGCCACGCACCGAGAGCAAAGCAGTTCGTGAAATACAGGAAAGTTTACATCGACGTCGCCGATATTGCAATAACTGGAGAACTCGGGTGATGAATTCTCTAATTCTCACTTCTGAACAGCTAGAAAGATTGATGTGTAGGAATTTTGCGTGGGTATCTTCTGCTATATGGAGTGCAGGTTCAGGTACACGTGTCAGTATTAATTAATTCTCAGTATATTAACAATAATTAATTAATGCTGGTCACCATGTTCTGCACTTTTCATCACTACTATCCATCACTAGCTTTACAATCAGATTCTGGTGGTACCACAGTGCAATGGTTACCGTATTACCTCGAAATACCCACAGGGGGTTTATTATTTCGCCAGCAAAATTTGAGGGGGGATAATTCGAGGGGGGGGGGTTATTCGAGGGGGGTCTATTATTTCGCCAAAACTTTTCGGAAATTCCCCATACGCAGACAGAAAAATCGAACAATTACGTAGATGTATACGTGTTTATAGGCATATATAACTGTATATACACATAAACCCTTCCCTAACGTGACTTAGCCATCACTTTTAACGTGTGTTCTGCATTGTACAGATCACAAACTACGGTATTTGTCATGTACGTTCTCTTTACACTCAATTTTAGGGGGGTATTTCGAGGGTGGGGGTTATTATTTCCTCAGCCGAATTTTAGGGGGGGGATTTCGAGGGGGGGGGGGGGTTATTCAAGGGGGGGGGATAATTCGAGGTAATACGGTATGTTTGGTAGTGGTATTTGAAACTGCTCTTTGCAATTTTTGCAACTTGTGCAACCTTGGTGCAAATATCACAGCTGTGGTTGGTGAATTACTTCATTCATAACACCTTCACACTGAATATCACATTTTCAAAATGAAATTATCAATAGACATGCTTATATTTATAATATGGAAAAAAATGATTGCCATGGTGATTTTTCAATGCCTCAATGCACTATTACTTTACACCTATATTTCATATCACTGGAGTGCACAATCACAGGTCACACTGCTGACAGGTCACGCTGCTGACAGGTCACCGTGCACTGTGCTGAAACATCTAAAACTCTGGCATAGGTTCACCTGGTCCATAGCATAGGCATAGGTCCATAGCATCCAGTCCAGGGCTCATCTGCGCTATCTGTGCAGTCTACCACTCTGGACACCATTTGTTGCACTTTTCTTCACTACTATCCATCACTAGCTTTACCATCAGATTCTGGTGGGACCACAGGGCAATGCTGGTATTTGAAACTTTTACTTGCAATTTTTGTAACTTGATTTTCTTAATAAGTTGCAAATATCTCAGGTGTGGTTGGTGAATTAGTTCATTCATAACATTTTCACACTGAATATCAGATTGTCAAGGTGAAATTATAAATAGACATGCTTATATTTATTATTTATTTTTAAAACAATGATTGCCACAATGAATTTTTCCATGCCTTACTGCACTTTTACTTTATATATTTCATATGACTGGAGTGCACAATCACAGGTCACACTGCTGACAGGTCACACTGCTGACAGGTCACGCTGCTGACAGGTCACGCTGCTGACAGGTCACTGTGCACTGTGCTGAGACACCTAATACTCTGACATTGGTTGACTAACGATGGCAAACAGTCGGAAAAGAAGTATTTAAATTTTTAAGTGTTTTTTCTGAAATGAATTTTTGAATTTTCGAATTTTTCTCCAAAATAATTTTCGAATTTCGAATTTAATTTTCGAATTTCGAATTTTCGAATCTTTTTTGGCAATTTTCGAATTTTTTTGGCTATTTTTCAAATTTTTTAAAATAATTTTCGAATTTTTCTTGAAGAATATTGAATATGAAGCTTAAAACACAGAATTTGGACTGTTTTAATGTTTTGATAACTTATTAACCTTATTTTCACCATAATTAAGCATTAAAAATGGTGGAAGGAAGGAGTTATGGGGACCTGTGCTGCATTGCGTGTTTGCACATTGGCCCTACACACACTAGTTTTCATGGTGACATGGGTGAAAACTGAAATGACGTCATGGCGACATGGCGTTATTGTATGCTAAATGTGTTTTTGTTTTCAAATTTTTTAATTTGAACTTTCATTAATTAAAATTAAATTGAATCATGCCACTGTGATGATTAATTTACATTTGAAAGATTTTCAGTTTTCACTAGTGATGTGAAAAGCGCCAGAATTTTGGCGCCAAGCGCTATGGCGCTTTTCTGACCCTTCGCCAATCGCCAATGGCGCCAGAGCAAAATGGCGCCAAGTGCCAGAAGCGCCATGGCGCTTTTTGCTTTGGCAGTAGCGTCAGGCGCCAGCGCCATGGCGCTTTTACATGACTAGTTTTCACTGAAGTCATGGTGAAAACTAGTGTGTGAGGCACAATGCGGCATCATTTTCCCTGGGGCTGAATGCCTTCCAAAAAACACTTGTCAGACACAACAAATATTCAATTTTCATGACATGAAAGCCAGAAAAATTTTGTCGGCACACGTGAATGTGTAACTGCCGCTTAACGTTTCTCTTTTTCATACGCGCCGCGTATCAATTGTCGATTTATTTCACACGTTGAACTTAAGAGTGTATTTTTGCATTGAATTCCCTGAAAAATTCGAAAACTATTTTCGAATTTTTGAATTTTCGAATTTTCGAATTTTAAAAAAAATAAATCGATTTTTAAGTGTTTTTTCTAGGGGTGAAATAAAAATTCGAAAATTCCAAAAAATTCGAAAATTCGAAAATGTTTTCGAATTTTCGAATCTTTTTTTGCCATCGTTACATCCAGGCGGGCGGGCGGGTGGCGGGGGGAGGTATGTGAACTCCGGCGGCAAACACAAAGGGCAAAGAAGAATGGAAGTACACATAACAATGGATGTCCCTTTGTGTTTGGCTTCTTAGCTCAATGTTTGACACATACCCCCCCACCCCCGCTGCCCACACCGATCGATTGTGAGTCATGATGTTTTGATTGGGTTTGTTTGCAAGAGACGTCGGTGCAACATGCGATGATCAAATTAATTAATTGATGTTGAACATAAATATCGAACATTGACATCAACATTGACATTGACCGAAATCCTGAAAAGCCAATCCCGATCCCGAATTTTGGGAGTTATGTCATATTTTGTAAACCACCCAAAATATGTAAATTTGAAAATTTGAACTTGAAATGTAAATAACTTCCTACCAGTGCATCGGAAATGGAAATGAAAATATTTTTTGGACTTGTGAACTTATGAACTTATGAAATGAAACTCAAGTGGTCTGTGATGGATATGTGAACTTTCGATGTGAAACTTCTGTTTTTCATAGGGGATTTGAGATGGATATGTGAACTTTCGACCTGAAACTTCTGTTTTTCATAGGGGATTTGAGATGGATATGTGAACTTTCGATATGAAAATTGTGATTATACTGAAAATCGGAATGAACAAAATCTCAGGACTGAAATGAACTATAATGCTGAAATTTTTTCTCTAAAATGTGAAAAACTATACGTGGAGGTCAATTCCACGCTTAACTCGATTTTTCTAGATTTGGCGCTTGTGGACTTTTGGAACGGAAGTCCCCAATTCCAATACAAGAAAAAACGCGAATGGCGGTGTGCAATGCAATTGCCCATTTCCGGCTTCAAAGGCAGTTGCCGCGTCACCGCAGTTCGCGGCTGGCCGCGAGAGCTGGAGCTGGGCAATTACATGCACCCAGTTCGCGTGCAATTATATAATTGAGGCGTCCAATTCTAAAAGTCGACAAGTCCAAAATATGAAAATTTCGAGTTAGGCCCGGAAAAGTCATCTGGGGCTACTTCTGCACATTTTTCATCATTTTCCATAAATGTTTTGACCTCACATGCCCATATGGCAAAGTGCCAAATCTGACATTTTTGGGGAAAAATGCAAAAAGTTTGGGCAAGAAGTCGACAAGTCCACTTAGTTTTGGGCTAAACGGCGACAAGTCCATCCTCCGCTTCCTTTTTTTATGGGAAAAAACGCAAGAAATGTGATAAGTCCACTATGGAAACCGATTTCTAAAGGGCGACAAGTCCAACTTTTTCCCATAAGGCAGCCTCGGCTTCCCCGGGAACAAAAATGTCCTCGCGTGCAAGAAGGCGACAAGTCCATTTCCCTCCCCGAAACAGTTTTGCTCTGACCGAATGGAATTTTATGGACACCCCATTTTTCACATATACGTTGAGATTAGGGGCTGAGAATTTGACACTTTATTGTCAACATATGGAACTTTATGAAAACCATGAGAGAGCCAAATTGGACATGCACCACGGGCCTGGAATTGGATCGGAAACTTAAAATGCGATTTACTCAAAATCACATTTTGTGGACTTGTTGACTTATAGAATTAGACGCCTCAATTATAGTGGCCGCAGTTTGCAGCTAGATATAGTTAACTCATAGTAATTATGAGATTATAACGGCGTCAGTTCACGGCTGGTGGTGAAAGCCGGAGTTCGGCATTTAAATGTGCCTAATTCACATGTAATTATAGGATTTGTAGTAGATTAGTGATTAGTAGATTTGTGCAGTTTGCATTGGCAATAGTCCAATGCAGTGCAATTATTAGATAAGTGTGCACACATTTTCGCAGCTGGCAATATTCCAATGCGGCGCAATGCACGCGTCCACGTGTGTTTGCACATGCACCACACAAATAGATACGGAACTTTAAAATCAGTTCCGTTCTGTGTGCACGTGTAACGTCGAGACTACCTATCAAATCGATTAATTTGAAATGCAAAATATAAAAGGCATGGCATCAATAGTATACTCGGTGTACATTATACTCTGCCATCACACTGATTTATGTCTCATGTTGGAAGCGTGCCAATGATTGTTAAGTCACGCGATTTCCGTAAAACAATGAAAAAATTCATCGATGTGAATATGTACATGAATAACATTATAACAACAATCAATTTTGTCATCTTTTTATGAAACTCGCACGCGCTAACCATCGTTGGCACACTCCCAGCGGGAACCACGCATGCAGGGTGTAAAGTAACCAGAGTATACCGTATTACCTCGAAATACCCCCATGGGGGTTTATTATTTCGCCAGCAAAATTTGAGGGGGGGTTAATTCGAGGGGGGGGTTTATTCGAGGGGGGGTCTTATTATTTCGTCAGAAATTTTCATAAGGATCGTAGTAAATAGTAGGCATTTGCATGCCCAAAACAGGTAATAAATGTGTACAAACAAGATATATTTGGACATAAAAACGTAGATTAGCTACACAAACATGTCCATCTGTTGCTGCAATACAAATAAACAGTAATATACATCATGTACATTGCATACATGACGTATTTATTATGTACATGACGTACATCATTCCGAAGGGGGGGGGGTATTTCGAGGGGGGGGTTTATTATTTCCCCAGCCGATTTTGAGGGGGGGTTAATTCGAGGGGGGGGTTAATTCAAGGGGGGGGATAATTCGAGGTAATACGGTAAGTATAAAGATATGCACATTCAAAGCCTAAAATCAGCTGCGGGGGGGGGGGGGGGGTGGGGTCAGATGCATACATGTGCCGTCTCGTGGGTGTGTGGGGGTTCAGCCTGCTTGGCATCTACACCCACACGGCATGGAGACCGCATGGCATGTGCCGGCATGTAGCCCGCTTGGCATCTATGGGACGATAGATGCCAAGCCGGTCTAGATGCCAAGCAGGCAGAAATCCATGCTATCCAGGTCCAGATGCCATGCAGGTTTAGATGCCGAGCAGTGCAGACTCGTAATTAACGGGGGCAACTTGAAGTGGCGCTTGTGTTTTTAAGATTTGTGGGTTGTGGCCCACAACTTGTGGGATAATTGCAAATGCATTCCAACCTTACCAATCACAGTTTTGCAACAAATCTGCGTATATTCCTAGTGTACAAACATATTAAATCAGTTTGTTCGTGTTTCAGAAAAGTTGAGACTTTTCTTGTTTTGGGCAGTAGCCACCCAGTATCTCACTTTAAAGTCTATATCCAATTCCTGTGTTCATTTTTTTACAAAAATTTCACCATGGCAACTGCTTGCCTGCATTTCTGGCATTTATTTATTTTTGTTGCAGTTTTGCATCCATTGCCAGCAACTCAGAAATGGGGGTAGTCATACTACTGAGTGGGGCTTTTTGGTGTGTAAATTTGAGGCTTTGGCTATGCTCTATTAGGGATAAAAGTTGGCCCAACTGTGAATGAGTAATGTGCAATTATTTTGGATGGAATGAAGATGGAAGTTCATAAGTGCTATAACTTTTGATTGGAAAGAGATATTAAAAAAACGTTTTTTGTCATATTAATTCTCTCTGTCTAAAGTATGTTATAGACTGTTCAATAACAAGATTTTCATGCTGCAAACCCCAGCAAAATAAGCATAAAATATTTGAAAACCATTGAAAACTTTGAAGTGCCATAAGTTTTGATTGGGAAGAGATATTGAACTCATTTTTGTTTTAAATGAATCCTCATTGTCAAAACTATATGACAGCACATTCAAAAAAATTTTTTTTCATGTTCAAAAACTGGGTCAAATTGACATACGGAATTTAGACATCACTAAAACAACCACAAAAAAAGAATCTGCAGGTTGTCCTGATCCTTTTAAGTGTTGAATGATTCAAATCAGCCCAGAAATGGTTGAGTTATTAAGCTTCAAAGACACTCATCCAGATTGCCCATTTTTTGTATATTTATCAACCATCTTTTTATAGACCCCCCTTATCTAAGGCCTGGGGGATTATTTGAGCAAACAAACAATTTTCGTATTAGCCCCAGCATCACACCCCAACATACTCAAACAGCATCAAAATTGGGCAAGGGACAAGAAATTGGGAAGCAAAAAAATGCGGTGGACCCCCAGCCTACTGTTTATCTATGTGTGAAAAGTCCAGAGTTGGAAAAACGTATTTACGTTTACCCGAAATACCCGGTTATTCGGGTATTTATACTTACGTTTACGTTTACGTTTTCCAAAAATACCATTACGTTTTGTTACGTTTTCCTGGCACAATTACCCGGGTACCAGAGAAAACGTAAAAATCCAGCTACACGAAACCACGCGTCTGTGAAATGTGCTCTATTACCGCAGTCACATTGATTTTGTGTAAATACACTGGACCTAAATAATGCCAATTATGTTGTGTAATTGTCTTTTTGACAGTGAAAATATTGTAAATAAGTGCAATCAATCAATTGTAAATGTATTCAATGTGTCAATTTTGGAATATGAACAGTGTCTAGGAATGTGTTACCTATAAATACAAGCAGAAAAGTGGAATGTGTGTGTACGCATTTGTGTTGTGGATTTTACAATCATTCACTGTTTTGTTTTATTCATATCCTGCTGAAGTTTTGCAGTAATGGAATTTTTGATGAAGAAGTGTGCCAATCCATGTGCTAAACTGCGAGACCATCGGCACCAACATTCGTAAAAAAACAGACAAATATTTAAATAAGATTTTTTTGTTTGATATGAATGTAAGTGAAAAATTTGGATGGAAATTATGTATACATTGTGGAAAATGTCACAACAATGGTTTTTTCAGAAGCTCTGCTCATATGGGGCACTTCTTGAAATTTTTACGTTTACGTTTTTTTTAACGTATTCCTTGGTATTTTAAAAATACCTTACGTTTTAGTATTTATACTTTAGATTTAGAAAAGGTATTTACATTTACGTTTACGTTTTCCAAAAATACCAGTATTTGAACAACTCTGGAAAAGTCTCAACTATTCTGCACGGTAGTGTACAGTAAAGCTCGACAAGAAAAATTTAAAATATGAACAGTACAAGAAAAGCTCGAAAATTCGAAAGCTAAATTCAATAATTCGATAACTATTTTTGAGGAAAGATCACTTTAGAAAACACACTTTCAAAGACTTTCTGCACAGGTTTAGTGATGGAAAAGCGCCATGGCGCTGGCGCCTGGCGCTAGCGCCAAAGCAAAAAGCGCCATGGCGCTTTTGGCGCTTGGCGCTAAAACGCTCTGGCGCCATTGGCGCTTGGCGCCGCGATCTGAGAAAGCGCCGTGGCGCTTTTGGCGCTTGGCGCTAAAACGCTCTGGCGCCATTGGCGCTTGGCGCCGCGATCTGAGAAAGCGCCGTGGCGCTTTTGGCGCTTGGCGCTATTTTCTGGTGGCGCTATTGGCGCTTGGCGCCAGCATTTTAAATGGCGCCAAAAAAGCGCCAACCATAATGATAAAAATGATGAAAATAAATGTAAATACATTGGTACTCCACTCTTCAGTTGCATCAATTTTGAGGACAATTCAATATTGTCTAATATTTAGACTTAAATTGGACTTTACATACTGATACTGACTTAGAATGATACAATACAAAGCATATGGATAAATAACTATTAGCAGAGGTGCTGAAATGTGTTCATTGTACTTACTTAAAGGTGTTTATATTTGGATACTGGGTTTTTGTTTTTCAGGGTAAATTTCAGTTTATTTAATACTACTGCATTTCTTCTAATAGAACAGCAGCCCCAACAGAATGGCAGGCAAAAAAGTATCAGATCAAAAAATTGTTGATAATAAATCACCAGAAAGAAACTACATTTTTTTTTTGAAAAACATATCTGACTGAACTGTGTTGCCAATGTGTCCAGTAGTTATCATTATCGTTCACTTTAGTATTTTTTAAAGTTTTACTTAAAAATTTTTCGGTATAATATAGAAAATTACAGAGCTGTGAAAAACAGCATAAATTATGAAACAAGTTCTCTCACTTTAATAGCTGACCTTGAAGCCAAGTGAGATACAAATCATTCCCATTGATAACTCCCCCGGTAAGCTATGTGGGGAACAAATTACCGCCCCCTTGCATAGCTCCCACACATAAAATCTGACTAAAAAATGCCTGGGAAACTCATAGCAGCCTTGAATGTATTTGATTCTGCTGAATGAGTCAATGAAATCATATGATTCCATTATTCAATACCGTTCAGAGTTTATTTATGAGTTTGCTAAATTTTTAATTAGCAAACTTAATTTATAAGTGAACTGTCAGTAAACTAGTGTGTGTAGTGCTTTCTTCAGTTAAAGTTCATTCGATTAAACACTACAACATTGGCAGTATTTACGGGTACCCATTTATGTCACATTAATGTTCTCATTATTCTGCAAACAAATTGCGGAACAATTTTTTGGCGCTCGCGCTATTGGCGCTTGCGCCATCATCGTCTGGCGCCATTGGCGCTTGGCGCCGAGGTCCAAAAAAGCGCCATGGCGCTTTTGGCGCTTGGCGCCATTTTGCTCTGGCGCCATTGGCGCTTGGCGCTGGGGAACGGAAAAGCGCCATGGCGCTTTTGGCGCTTGGCGCCAAAACCCTGGCGCTTTTTCCATCACTACACAGGTTTTTCCATCATTTCCAATGGTTAAAGCTGAAACAAAAGGAGTTTGGGAAAAGAGTATCCCCTACAAAGTTGGCTTGAAAAAGACAATGTGTGTGAAACTTTTCATGTGAAAGATCATTTGCATTGGTGTGATTATGAATGTATCAAAGTAACTATATAAAAAGCAGAGTATCCTTATTGATTAAATCTTGCTTCTTTTTGACTTCGAATTTTTAGTACAGTCTGGTCTCAAATTCAGCAAAAAAAACAACCAGAAAGAAAAGAAACGACAAAAATGCAGCCCTTAACAACATTAGCTATTTTTTCAATGATTTGTATGGTAATAGTGACCTGTGACGATGAGCATGTAGAATATAGCACTAGTAAGGTCTTTGTCATTTTATTTAACTTGTGATTTAATGCACCGAACATACGAAGTGAAATGACAAATTATATACCTAAAGCAGCATCAGCGTCACCTTGGTGACAAAAATTTTGAGCTTTTGACAAACTTTTTCATGAAAATTGAACATTTTGAAGTGTTTTACAGCTTGATCTTGATCAGCCCATTCACTGGCTGCAGAACAAACACAAATTTTCATAGATTACATGATCATGCACATTCAATTACATTTTTATTGTTGTCAGTATTTGTTCTAGGTAGCCCTGTACACGGTTGGCAAAATCTCAGAAAAAAAAAATAAAATGGAAAATTGAGGAATAAAATAAAATAAAATAAAATGAAACAAGAATAAAATTAAAATAAAATACAATTTTTATACAATTTTACTACAACTTTAGTAAAAACAATTTTACTAAGACAATTCTGGTCACGAACTACAAAAATTTTTTTAAAAAAATGAAATAAGAATAAAATTAAAATAAAATACAATTTTTATACAATTTTTATACAATTTTAGTAAAAAGAATTTTACTAAAAAAATTCTGGTCACGAACTATAAAAAAAATAAAAATAAAATAAAAATAAAATAAAAATAAAATGGAAAATTGAAGAATAAAATAAAAATAAAATGGAAAATTGACAAATAAAATAAAAATAAAATGCAATTTTTTTACAATTTTTTTACAATTTATATACAAATGATTTTTATACAGACAACGGTTGGTAACAATATAGCAGAGTTGTTAAAATACTGGTATTTTTGGAAAGCGTAAGCGTAAGCGTAAATACACTTTCCAGATTTTGAGTATGGATACTAAAAGCGTAAGGTATTTTTAAAATACCTAGGAAAGCGTAAAAAAAGCGTAAGCGTAAATTTTTTTTTGAAAGTGCTCTTGCTTGTTGAGCATAGGAAAAACGCGTGCTTTTACATTTAGATGTATTTATTTATCATATCTAATTTATCATATCAAATTTTTCTCATCAACACAAGCTTTCAGCAAGATTTTTCCGATGCCCACTTGGTAGTCTGCGCTTGGATGTCGATGCAATTCATCGACAGTGACACTTAATCCATCTTCTAACTCGGAGTTAGCGATGTCGATGGCGATAACATTGTCGTAAGAATCCATTGTTGGTCAAAAATTTTTTTTAATATAAACCCGTGCTAGACAACACAATTTAAGCCAGACGTTTGTATTTTGACACCTTTGTATTTACATGTGCCGCTATGTACAGTACGCTACTGCACACATGCAGTCATTTATTTTTGGTACACCTCATTCTCTTCTCGTTCACTTTTTTTTTGTGGTTTTACGCTTTTTCAAAAGCGTACAACTGGACCGTATGAAAAGTCTTTTTACGCTTTTAGTACCCGGGTATTTCAGCCAGGAAAGCGTAAAAAAGCGTACGGGTATTTTACGAAAGCGTAAGCGTAAGCGTAAATATAAATACCCATTTACCCGGGTATTTCGGGTAAGCGTAAATACGCTTTCGCAACTCTGCAATATAGACAACGGTTGGTAAACGGTTGGTTAAAAAAAATAAGGTATTTCCTCAAAATACCCCCCTCGTTTGGCCCCCTCAAATCTCTCACTCTGAAAAAAAACCCTGGGGGTATTTCGAGGAAATACAGTAGCTTGCCAATTTGGTGGGGAGTGGCTGGGGATGTTAACCAAACATTTTGCCTTAGGATAGGTGGGGTACCGTATTTCCTCGAAATACCCCCCCCCCCCTTCGAAATACCCTCCCCAGATTGAGTGTAAAGAGAACGTACATGACAAATACTGCAGTTTGTGTTCTGCGTAGTGCAGAACACACGTTAAAACAATGGCGTAATCACGTTAGAACAGTGTTTATACCATCTACGTACTACTATTAGTTTACAGGAGTCTATACCTGTCAGTTATAGATGCATTTTTCTACCCCAGTGTACATCACAAACGACGATTTTGTACTAGGATTTGAAAAAAATTTCTGGTGAAATAATACCCCCCCTCGAAATACCCCCCTCGTTTAACCCCCCCCCTCTCGGGAGCACTATGAAACAATCACCCCCCGGGGGGTATTTCGAGGAAATATGGTAGATATTTATAATTGAAGCATTGGGGGTACCCCTAGTAGAACCCTGCCATCAAGTGGCACATTCCAGTTTTCACTCTACTTGTTTCAACATTTTCAGGTGTACCAAGTTTGCAATTTGGGCTTGATGATCTATTGGAAGGGCCTCTCCGCCACAAGAGATCATATTCAAAATATTGGGTTAGTGTAGATTGAACCAAATGTGGACACACAAGCCAGTTTTCAACTGAAATTTGGAAAACTCTTAAATCATCACTGAACACATTCGAGTTTTCTAGAATGAAGTACCCATCATCTACAGTTGATGGAGTGTAAAAAGGATACTGTTGTGGTTACACCACATTGTGTATTTGAGTAGATTTTGGGTGATTGGTCTGAACCCCTAAACTTTATGTTTCAGCCAATCTTTGTATGTGACTACTTGTGTATTTAGGTCAGTTGATGTTCAGTGACTCATTTTCCCTCATTATTCATGTCCCCTTTGGGGGGTGACCATCTATGAATATGAGATGCTAAGACTTTGAGACCTGTGTCGCCAAGCGACGTTACACACAAAACGCAATGACACCACATCTCAAATGCAATTTCTCCATCCTTGGTTGTTGGCGCTGTGGACTTGGCTTCGCCTATTGTTCAAGGTCCATTTGCCAATTCATCAACTCAACTGTGAATCACTGCCTGTGCGCCACGAACTCAGTACGCTGTGAGCCCTGTTTCCCGTGCACACAACAATACATTCTAGTTAACTCAAAACCGTTAAATGCTGATTTACAAGTTTCAAATTTCCAGTTGAAAACTAGCTAGCTTGTTTGGCCACATATTATGTTTCTGCTTTTCGGTCCACATTCTGTTTTCTGTTTTCCGGCAGATGGAATTTTTTAAACCTATTGTTTTCCCATTTCCATCAGAATTTGTTTTACGTTTGATGATCTGTTTTGAGCCAAGTGAAATTTTTTTACCTTTCCGTTTTCCCTAACCAGTGCCCACGCTTTAAGGGTGGAAACCGTAATGTGAATAATTATGGAAATCGATACGGACATCAACAACAATATCGACATGGAAATCGACCTCAATATCGACACGGATATAAACCTAAATATTATCGACACGTACATGCACATGAACATGTAGCACATGGACACGGACATGTACATCGATATAGACACGTTCACGCACATCAACATCCATATAAATATGGAAAACCTTCACCTTATCATCCACCGTGATTTTTTTCCCGAATTAATCACCTGATTTTTGTGTGTAAACATTTTCGGTGCCCCTTTGGTAAGTTTTTTGGTATGTGGCTACCACTTATATTTATAAGTGTAATATTTATATACATTTAGGTACATGTAAAGTCGGCGGACATTTCACCCTACAAAATCGGAGAGTTAGAATTCGCTTGTGAATAGAGCGAACAACGAAACTTGTGTCCCACGCGGACGCTAGAAATTGAAAAAGAAAATCATATTGAAAGAAAAATGGACATTTCGCTGCGTCCGTGCGTGCCACACGCCCTAGTTATCTACATTTTTAACGTTGCTTGTAAAGAATTTGACCGTTCAAACTACCGTTTTACCGTTCAAACTACCGTTTTTGTTTTTATTTTATTTTTCATTCGTTCGCTCCATTCCAACAGAAGAGAACTTGGCAGCCGGCCAAAATTTCGAAATCCGCTATTAATATGAATAAAATAGGCTCACAATAGCTATATAACCATGTATATAAACAAAAATAACGATTATGAAGGTGGAAATTGGCAAAGCAAAGCAAATTTTAACGATTTTTAGCTACCTTTCAGTTTTCACTCTCATTTGTATAATACGCAACTGGTAACTGGGATAAGAGCCAAGTTTTCATACATGACCCAATCCATTCCAATCATTAAAATATTGCGTCACAATTTCTAATGGCCCCACGCACACTAGTTTACTGGCGTTTTCAGTTTACTGGCGGTAAACTCCATTTTTTAGTTTACCGGCTAAATTCACGCATAGTAAAAGTGGGCGGAGTTTAGGCCGCCATCTTTATTTTTTTCAAGTTTGCCTGTGATGTGAATTTACGCTGTAAACATTAATTTCTAATTTCTTTAATTGTGGAAGAACGGAGCATTGTTTATGCAATTTTTTTGCGTCATCGTGTACAGTACGTTGTGTAGATGTTGTCAAAATTTTTAAAATATTTTTAAGTGCAACATTGGATTTTTTATTGAATTTATCATTTTTTTGTGGAAATAAATTTTTATAAAATCACCTGTTACGTTTTTTCGTTTATTGAAACATTCTAAATTATCAGTTTTCTTTGCGCTATCGATTGGTGTACACAGCGGACATGAAATATAAACTTTCGATTTTTTATGATTTTATTTCAATTAAACGCAAATAAATCACTAGCACGTGAACGGAAAGCCCGAATCCGGAAAAAAAAATCACACATGAAAGAGGAACATTAGCTGCACACATCACACAATTTTTCGCGGCGTGAAACGAAAGACTTTGCGAATTATGATTTAATCACAATTAAAAAAGAAAAAATCAGCCAAAAATCGAATAGTGAATGAAAATTGTCCATTCAACGACAGTGTACTACATAACAACCATTATAACCGGTTGCAATCGAAAAATGAAGTGTAGCTGTAGCAGATAGCATGAAAATGAATTTTTTGTATTTGTTACATCAGTTTACCATTCCAGTGCCACTTTAATGCTAACTGCCACTGCAACGGAAATATTTCAGTTTGATTTTTATATTCAACGTAGTTGCAAATTCAGCAGTCAGCGGGATTCACCCACGGAACACGACCGGCGTCCGTCATCATCCACTCCTTGATTGCATCCCTGATGGGGCGCGCATCTCTTTCGTCAACGTCCCTTCGGATTGGCACGTTATCGATCGTATCCATGTTGTCGTACACTGGTCGCCACTGCAGCTGTGTATGGGAATGAATTTATGTGATGTTGAATTGTAACAGTGAATATGCAAGGTAAACTTACATTTCGCTCAACAGTGTCGTTCGGGTCATCTTGTGGTTTTTCATCGCCATTTTCATCAAATTGGTTGGCAGCACTTTCCCCGCGGATATCACGCAGCCAATTGTGCAGGTGGCAACAGGCCATAACCAGTCTTTGTACGCGTGGCGGTTCCATCGCGATACAGGTCATCAGTATGCGCCATCTGCCAGCCAAAATACCAAAGACGCATTCGACAGTGCGCCTAGCTTGGGATAAGCTGCAGTAGTTGCAGTCAAATTTAGATTTCAGTTTTACCAAACAACGCTTCTTTCACAATATTCAAACACACCGATAGTTGAAGTGTCGCTGGCTGTCATCTGCATGCAGCGCATATGGCACCATACACCACTTGCGCAACGCGAACGCTTGATCACCCACAAAATAACTCGGAATGGTATTTGCAGGTTCGTTGGCATCTGCACCGGGCAGCAAGCACGGTGGCGCCATAAGCATTCTGCCATGTCTGTGTAAATGTATCACTTTTATCATGTGTAAATGTATAGCACCTCATTGGAACATGTCAAAAAGGATGTAAACTCACATCAAATCCTGCCCGAAATCAGACGTGATCAGCACAGCACCATCTGCTTGTGACCCCGGCATACCGATGTCCACGTACTGAATTTTCAAATCTGCGCTGGCGCTGATGAACAGTATAATCGACGAGAAGCCCTTGTAGCACCAGTATCTCGTTCCACCCTCTGCAAGGCGTTTTTCATTTACTTTTGTAACTGTAAACATTTCCACCTCACTGCACAGTTTCCCATCACTGTGAATTTAGTCATTTTTCTACAGTCGCCAGACCGTCGCCATTTCGTCGCGCAATTTGGCCCTTTTTTAAAAAAAATCATAACTTTTTTTTGGATCACTTTTATGAGAAGCCAGGTACGTCAGAAGAAGCGCAATTTTTTTCTCTACAAGTACATCCAAAAATCATTTGCACAACATTCCCATGACCCAAATGAAGTTACTTTCAAATCGGTGGGGGTTGCGGTTAAACTCAAGCAAAAGCAACGATTTTGCGACGTTTGCGACGCAAAATGCGACGAAAAGCGACGTTTTCACAAAAAAATTTGCAACCTTGGTAAACTGGCGACTATTTATGATTGAAGGCGACGCACGCGTCGCAAGCGTCGCAAGCGTCACAAATGCGACGCTTAGTTTACCGTGACGTTGCATATGACTCACCATGTTTATGTTTACTGGAAACAACACACATGAGGGCAAAAGTAGAATGCGTAAAATGATATGTACTTACCAGCGGGTTTGCGAATACGGATGTGTTTGCCATCCAGACTCCCCACACAGTTCGGCATCTGCCACAGTTTCCAGTATTGCTGCGCGAAATCTTTCATTTGCCCTAAATCACTCCCCATAGGTTTAAAGTGGTCCTTCAAAACTTTCACTATTCCGGTGGACACTTCGTCAATAATCGTTCTAATCGTAGCGCCGGAAATCTGTAAATGTTTTTCCAAAATACAATGAACTATAAAGCAATCTAAAAGCTTGAAAAATGGTATCACCTGTGACTGGCCGGCACAATCTTCAACTTCCCGGCCATTTGCGCATGTATACAGAAAGTAAAACAGTCGCATTTCTGTTGTCACTACAGCGATGTGTCTTCTTTCATCTCGTGTTCTCAGGTACTGTTCACCAGTTTCAGGGTCGACAGCTGTAAGCATCGCGTGCAGCTGTTCGAATTCAGTTGGCCACAGCTGTAATTAATTTGTAATCATTGTGAACGTTATCGGTAAACTGAGTTCATTCATACATATCAGTTTACTGTTCGATTGCAATGTTGTTGTAAACAATAACATGAAAATGTCACAACACAGTAAGTGATGTTATATACGTCTGTATATTTTACGTAAATAACAGAAATTGTGAAACAACGAACCCTGCACAGTTTGTAAAACCATGCTGGATCGGTGTTCTTGCAGGCAATAACAGCTCGCCAGTAATTGCCCCTGGAGCGCGCCCTTTCTAGTAAATACGGTGTCATGTACTTTTTCCTGCCCTGATCACCCTGTTCTTGCGCGGCATTCTGCTGTTCCTGCTCTTGTTCTTCGTCGTCGTTGTCCACATCATACGAAAACAACGTGTTCCCGACTGCCAAAAAAGCGGCTAAAATTTGTCTCTTCTGATTGTGCGTTAGTGGCGCAGTTCCATCCAAATTCCGCTCTAGCGCTTCGTTCATTCTTTGCATTTGTCCCAAAACGGATTCATCATGCGCCATTTTGAAACGTTTTTTTGGGGACAGTTTTTGTAAATCGATATTTCAGATTTCTGGCGATATGCCAGACATTTCTGGCATGTAGCCAGAAATGAAACATGTAATTAAAAAAAGTAACCATGAATAACATAAAATTGTATCACGACGTGTCACTTTTTTTTGTCACAAATCCATATCTTTCACAGATAAGAAATAAAAAGCGAAAATTTTGTGGAAAAGTGAAAAATAGACCGTTTGATTGATTTCGCGTCAAAAATGGTCCGAACTTTGAGCGGTATGGCGCGCGGCCGATCGCAAAACGTTTCCGCGACCGCGGAAACGACTTCGGATGGCGGCAAAGGCAAAAATGGAAACAAACGTGGACGGCCGCCAAAGCAGAAAACTGAGAGCCAGCCCCCAGAACAGGTTACTCATCCGATTTCTTTGGTTATCTTACCATTTCTTTTCATGCATTTTCTAGTTATCATTTTTGTTTGAGTACAAGTGTGTTTTGGACATCTGCCAATTTATCTACAATTTGCGAATGTTTACAAGCCAACGCGATATTTACAATCCAAGATAAGCCAACCAATGTTTACAAATCGTTTGCCCCACTTCAGACCGTTCCGACTGGACCGCCCGTGCGCGGCCGAGGCACAAACATGCGCACCAGAGGGCAGGCCGCGCAGAGTTCTCAGCGCGACATTTCCGAGCCGCAGCGCGTGCTTGTCCCCGACGATCACCTCGCACATTCGTTTGGCAGGGTTTTGTTGCAGGTTTGCTACTTATATTTGTACGGGTTTCTGAACTTTTTCTACACACACAGTTTATTCTTTATTTGAAATTTGTCTAAATTCAGCTCTAATTTAGCAAACTTCTGTGCTTTTTCGTAAACTCACATTTCATTTGTTTCAACTATGCGGAATTCTCTTTCCACCGTGTCAAAAGTGTACACAATGTTCCTTTTCAGGATTTGTTCGCGAGTCAGGACTCTCCGGCTGAGCCGGAAGTCCCGGCTGACGGTGACCGTTTGGAGGAGCAGGAAAAAGCGCGCGAGGAGGAAAGAGCGCGCCAGCAGAAATTGTCGATGGAGGAGCAAAGAAGGCTGAGAAAGTTGGAAAATGACAGAATCGGGGCGAAGCGGCGCAGAGACAAGAAGAGGCTGCAATTGAAAGAGAAAAAAATGGTTTGTCATTTTTTCTTTATTTGAATACGTTCTCTTTCAGGCATTACCTCACTGTACACTTTCATGAAAGTTTGCGCAACGTGAACTACTGTTGCTGTTTTCACCACTTATGTAAAAAGTAGGTGTAAACTGATGTTGCCATGACAGTGTAACTTTGCACACTGTGACAGACATACTGTAGCACCTTTTACCCATTATGTAACATGTAGATGTAAACTGATAGTTTGATCACACACACACTGTCACTTTGCAGCAGGAGCTGCAACGGCAGGCACGTGAGGCAGCCACGAACGTGTACGGTGGTCCCCTTGTGCCGTCCGCAGTGGTTGCACCCGCTGCAAGCACTACGGCTTCCGTGTCCATGCCCGCGCCCGCGCCCGCGCCCGCGCCCGCGCCCGCGCCCGCGCCCGCGCCCGTCGTACCGCCCGCCAAGGAATTGCCCGTGAAAACTGTCGTTGTTGGGGGTTCGCGGTCCCCGACGCCGACAGTTTGCCAAGACACTGCCACAGCCAAGAAGGCCAAGCCTTCGACGCCGACAGTTGGCCAAGACGCTGCCGCAGCCGAGAAGCCAAAGCGAAAGTGGGCGCTCTTCGTTTGTGACAAGCCGCGGTGTCACGGTATTTATGTTAGTTTACTTTCAGTAAGAATTCTTTCAGTGTTCTTGAGACATGTTTTAGACGTTTCTGAATGTGTTGCAGGATGAGGAAGAGCGCGCGGCGATGGAGGCCGGCCTACCAATTCCGCCGGAAAGCCCCGGGAAGATTGCGGAAAAGAAGCGCTTGAGGGAGGAGCACAACAGGACGTGCGAGTACAGAACTGCCCCTGTGAATGAAGTAAGTTTACTTCCTTACTTTCATCCTTTTTGCACTTTGTTTTCGTTAAATGTAAATTTTAAGTATGCGGAAGTTTCAATATAAGAATGTTCAGTTTGGTAAATTCTTCAATAGATGTACTCTTACGTATTTCAGTATGGCGATCCGATCGTGCCAGATAAGCGCACTGACCGGCAACCGAAAAGCAGTGGCGTGCAGAAGGTGAAGGGCACAATCACCGCCGAAGTTAGTTCAGTACGATTGTTTTTTGGTGAAATATGGAGACGTATACTAATCAAAAAAGTAGGGAAATGGGCTCATATTTATATTTTTGTTATACCAAAAATCGGTCATGTAAAATGACTTTTTCCCATAATTCCGTTTCTAAGTTTTGGCAAACTCTGCGTATATGTATGAAATCAAAAAGTGTCTGACAGGGTTCCATATATAGTTTTGTTCAACCAAAATGTTTCATGTGAGATCCATTTTTCACATGTTTCTCTTTTGAAAATTTTTCACCTTCTGCATATTCCGTTGGAATCGAAAGTGTCTAAGTGGCTTCCATATTTATATTTGTGTATAACCAAAATCTTTCATGTGAAATAAAATTTCACCATGTTTCTGTTTTGAAAATTTTGCACATTCTGCAGGTATGTTTGGAATCAAAAAATGTCTAAGTGGGTTCCATATTTAAATTTTTGTTATACCAAAATCCTTCTGTAAAATCACTTTTTCCCATATTTCTCTTTTTAAAATTGTTCACCTCATGCTGTGATGAAGCCACCGAAGTCAGCGTCTTCTACCACCGAATCCGGCAACTCCAAGACCGTAGTGAGAAACGGCCTTTAAAGTGGTTGATTTCCTGTTGTAGCCGAACGTCCACTTGTCGACAGCCAAGTTGAGTTTATTTTGTGGTTGCGTGTTGAAAGGGGTTCGAAATTGTTTCAGGTACTTTATTTGATCAGATACAGCCAAATATAAAAGCGCAAAGCCTAGCGAGCTTCCTAGTCGAAGTTTCTATCGCTAGCTTATTTTTCGTTCAGAAGCTTGGGGTCCGCAGACTGAAGTAAAAACTCTCAAAGTAGCTAAGACACGGAAATCACGTATAGAAAACCAGCTACAGTAATTTCCTAATACAAATGCACAAATAAGACATAAATGCAACAAATAAACACATCTAGCCGAAACAGTTGCCTTATACTGCGCGTGCATACATTCAAATAATTATGGTAAAGAAATACCAGGTACAAATTGGGCTAATGGAAAAACTATTAATCTTGAGGCGCGAAGTCGGCAAACTCGGCCGATTTACCAATTTGCTTCAATTTGTCAGAAAACATTGACGCACATTGGAACTAATAAATTAGGGTTTGAAACTGTAAATAGTAGTGCAAATGTTCCTAATGACGTAAATAGAATAAGGTATATTCAACATGATAATAATAATCACTTCTTGGAAACGTATGTTGAATAATCTAGTAAAATTGGGACTTATTCGAGGTAAATGGGTATTGTAATTGAGCAGAGTCTTTAATATATTTGATTGAGCGGGGTATTATAATTATTAAGTAAATATAAATAGTTGTGAGCGAGGTTATGACAATTATGCCTATGCGAAGGGCTTTGTACAGTAAATGCTAGTTGTACGCAGGGCACCATTTCTCTATTAGGACGCTGGTCTAGATAATTACGCGGTACGTAAATAATTACAAGATTTGACTTTTGTAAATTGCAAGTAAATAATGCAAATGTATATATAATAATGATCAGAAAATTACGGCGAGTTGAATGAGCCTAATTTCATATTAATACACCTAATAATAACTTATTTGACTTTTTAACCTAAATATTTCACATAAACATATCTATTACTCATAAAACACTTTCCTAATTAAATATTCACCATGGATAAATAATATAGTGCAGGAAATATATTTTGATATTTTGCGTGGTAAATAAATATAGTGCATGAAAAGGTAAAACAGTGCAAATAAGTAAATGTGCGAATATGAGCCTAATTATCAATTCTCTGTATTTCTTTATCCATTCATTTTGCCACGGTCAGCACACTCCGGGCGGAAGAGTTGCTGCACTCCGTTGTTGCAGCAACGTCACATGCTGGTGGTGGTAGGCGCCAAAGTGATGAGTGGCGTTTCCACAGTCGCTTCGGTGGTGAACGTGGTCGTGCGCGAAGTCGTGGGCGTGCGTGAAGTTGCAGGTCCGGTTGCTGGTGATGCCAACGCCGACCTAGCCTGATGATGAAGCAGGTAGTTGCCCGTGTCGCTTCCTGCGTGTTCGCGTGAGGTGAATTTGCGGATATCAGGCATGTGAACACTGTCTCTGTTCCTGGCTCTGACTTGTCCCTCATCAGCTGAACTTTCATCTGGCTGAACGTATGCTGATAGTGACTTTGCCATTCTGTCCTCTGTTTCTGCTCTCCTGGCAAATCTGACGGACTGTGTTGAGTTGGATCTGGCTCTCCTCTTGATTGCTGGTTTCAACTCTGTCTTGCGCACTTTCCTTTGTGGATAATTGGTCTCTTTCTGAGTTGATTTCTTGATAGTATATCTGATGGCTCTGAAGCATAGCCATATGCATTTGAATGGACACACTATGCATTTCCATATGCATGTGTATACACACGGTGGAATCACTGGTTTCCCTGTGGCAATCCTCCAATTGTACCACAGGTATCCTGCAGCTACAATTCCGGCTATCAGGATTGTGATCCCCAGCAGCATTGCGATTGTGTTGATGATCACTTGAAAGGGTCCTTTCAGCATTCCTCCCATAAAGTTGGTGTACCCTTTTGATACTCCAGATATATAATGACCATATGCTTTGCCGATTCCTGCTGCTGTCTGTCCAATTCCAGCTCCAATGCCTTCTATTGAATTTCTGATCACTCTGGGATCCAATGACATATCTGCCGTGTAATCGATCAACTGGTTCTGCACATGCTCTAAGTTCTGTAATCTCTGAATCTGGCCTCTGACATCCATGAAATTGGTCGCTCTGTTGACAATGTTGGTGAACAGGTGAGGCGCATCAAACGTGAAGGCCTGCCATTGTCCTTTCCATGTCATTTCGATTGGAGTCTCTGTGACATGCACCATTCCATGTGCGGACTTCCACTGTCCATGTTCATTTCTGTACAGGTGCGGTGTGGTGTGGCTGCAATCCTCTTCTGGTGATTTCTCCACCAAGTCTCTGCTGCCTGGGCTCTTGAACCACAAGGGCCCGTCTTTGTCCAATCTCATTGGTGTGTACTTGTAACATGTCTCTCCCACTTTTCCTGTCTGATAAATTATGTATGGCTGCACTTCCTTGCATTCCCAAAACATAATTGCTTCTCCAGCCCATTCTGCATGAACATCCTGTCTTCCCAGCATGGCTCGAATCCCCAGTGTTGGATCGATGCGGAAAAGCTGAGTCAACATGTCCAGCTGGTTCTTGCGAAGTTGACATAGCTGATGCCATACAATCGCAAATTGTGCCTGAGTCATTTCTCTGACCACATGTTGCAGGAATTGAAACTTGGAGTTTCTGTCGTCTAATCTGGCATACAACATTCCACTAATTGTTGACTCTCTTGCCTCCACTATCTTTCCTGGCATTGCCCATTCCACAGGCACATCTTCTCTTCTGTCAAACTGGATGAATACACCTCCTTGATCGGTGTAGTATGTGTCTCCCGGAACACATTCTGAACCAATTGGCCTCTTTGTCTTGTTGCTGTGGGAGTATGCTGCTTGCAATTTTGACACAATAATTGTCTGGCCAGATATCTCTGACTTGAATCTGCCAATTCTCTCATATGCGCATTGATGCTTGAAGTTCTCCGTGTCCCACACTGTGATTCCATAGTTGTGGTCTCTGCAATGTCCCATCATGGCTCTGCACTGGCTGAAATCTTGCAAGTCGCTGATTACAGTCTTTCCATCAAGTGAAGCCACGGTTCCTTCTTCCATGTAGAAGTTACTGACGACATTCTCTTTGTCATGGCAACACCATGAATATTCCACTTTCAAGGTTTGATTGGTTGTCCACACTCTGGGCTCCATTTCCACCAAAGGTGTTCCTCTGAACATCTTGTGAATTCTTGCATAGTTACAGGCTACCACGCCAACTTGCTGGTATTTCTCAAAATTGCCTGTAATGCCTTTCGCTCCCCAGAAACTGGTGTGTGTGATGATCTCTTTGATTCTGATGTAGCATCTGTATGCTTTCTCTTTCTGTGGAATCTGTCTCTGTGCGTAAAGTGTAACTTTCATTGCCTTGACAAAATTCCTTGGTGGGATATGGCACTGCACTTCTTCAGGAACTGTAAGCACATGTCCATGTCTTCCACTGGTGCAAATCTGATACTTCTGGCTTTGTGAGCTGATCACCTGTTCCACAGGATGATCTTTGATTGCATCCTTGAATCTCTCATAAGTCTGCATTTCTCTGACAGATTTTGGTGGCCATTCTGAAGGCAAAGGCGGCAATCCATGATGCGCTGCCAATGATGGTGGCCTTACTGTCGAGGTTTCCAGAACGTATGTTCTGGAAAATACTTCGCTGTAAGCTTTGCCAGCTTTTCTCAGCGTTGCTGACTCTGACATGCCTGTCAGCATCAACACCATGCACAGCATTCCAATCACCAAACTGCTGGTGGTTGCTGTGGCTTTCCCTGTCGCACTCCTCAGGACTCTATCCGATGCTGAGTTCCTCTGAGCAGGGTTTTGAACAGGGTTTGATACAGAGTCTCTGTTCGAGCTCTGATTTCTGACATGTTTCTGGACAATTGCTGGGTCCAGTAGATCCACTTTGACTGTCACTGCTGTCTCTGGGATATCCATTGTCTTTGAATTGATTTCCAACGGATACAATTGATTGAGTGGTCTGCTGACCACATTTCTGTTGGCAGTTCTGACTTTTGCTGAGCGAATCTGTCCATCTTTGCTACGCTCTAACTGCTCGATGCGACCCATCCTCCATGCACCTCTGGGCATGTTCTCTTCATAAATCAGCACAACTTCATTCACTTTGGGTTCTTGAGTCGCTGTCAATCTGCCATGTTTGTGTGTCACCTGAGTCCTTTCCCTCAAGCTCGGGATATACTCTTGATGCCACAAGTCCCAGAACTTATCCAAAGTTTGCTGGGTTGTCTCCCAATATTTCTGCAGTTTCGCTGCGTTATCCATTCTGGGCACAAATTCTCCATCTTTGTCTGCGTCAAACTGTGGTGCTCCAATCTGACCTTCCCCTGTCAGGAAGTCTTTTGGCGTCAGCACTCTGAGGCTCTTTACATCACCATAGATGTAAGAGATTGGCCTGCTGTTGATCACTGCTTCGACTTCTGGCAGAAGTGTCAACAATTCTTGCAGGGTTAACATTCTGTGCCCCACAGCTGCCTTGAAATGTTTCTTGGTGATGCCCACCATTCTCTCATAGACACCTCCCTGCCATGGTGCCATAGGAGTAGTCATGTTCCACTGGATTTGTTGCTGTGAGCAGTAAGTCTGTACTGCTCCACTTTTGACCATTTCTGACCATTCTTTCCCAGTATTAATGGCCTTGTCAGTGCTTGTGCTGAGCACTTTCTCTGTCAATTTGAATTGCGTCGCATTGTCTGAAATCACTGCCTCAGGCTTTCCGCGCCTGGCGATGAATCTCCTGACTGCATTCAGGAATTCTTGTGCTGTCATGTCCAGCACACTTTCCAGGTGAACTGCACGTGTCACCATGCATGTGAACAAACAAATCCACATTTTCCTGTGATCTTTGTCCACTTTGTACCAAACTGGTCCCAAATAATCCAAACCTGTGTACTGGAACGGTCTGGCTCTCTGAACTCTGGTTTCTGGCAAATCTGGCATTGGTGGAAGCTGGTACGGCTTCGCTCCCAATTTCTTACAGGTTGGGCAGGTTCTCGTCACATTGTAGATCACCCGTCTGCCCTGTGTAATCCAGTACTTTTGTCTGATCGCTGCCAATGTATGTTGCACTCCTGCGTGCATCAACTTCTCATGCTGGTCTCTGACAATCAGCTGAGTCACTGTAGCCATTGCTGGCAACAGTATGAGTGGCACTGTGACCTCCTGTGGGTCTGTATGCTCCATTCTGCCGTGGCACTTCAGGATTCCATCCTGATGCATTTGCACATTGAGCCATTTGATCAACTGCTGGTTCGCAGCTGCTTTCTTGCCATCCTGGCTGCCTTTGCTGTGGCCTGTTGCCAGAATCTTTGCCACTTCTTTGTAATGATTCTGTTGCGTCACTTTGATCCAATATTTCCACGCACTCTCTCTCTCTTCAATACTGATAATTCCCTGTGGTTTCATTGTACCACAGATACTTTTCATGATTTCTGACAATCCATTCTGACTGTCATTTTTGCTGCGCTTTTTGTGCATCTGTCGCACAAATCTCATCACGTATACTGTTGCATCCAGTAACTTTGTCAGTGATGAGAATCTCTGAATCTCAATTCCCAATGGGTTGCTTTGCTTGCTTTCATCAGCTTGCACATTGCTGGCATCTGGGTCCCTGACCACTTGCTGTGTGGCGCCCAGGTAAATTGGACTGGCTTTTGGGAACTTGAGCTCTTCTCTCTTGATTTCTGCCATTACTTCTGGCGTGACTGGCTCCACTTTCGGCTCTGGCCACTCTCCAGTCATTAGCCATTCTGGCCCTTTCCACCACAGGTTACTGCCTTCCAACTCTGACATATTCATGCCTCTTGTGGCCATGTCAGCTGGGTTCTCCAGTCCTGCTATGTGTCTGATGTGCATGTTCTCTGTCTCACTCTGAATTTTCCTGATTTCATCCAATCTGTTCTTGACAAAACATGCCAGTGGCTTCGCTGTTGTTAGCCACTTCAGACAACAGGTTGAATCTGACCATACAACTGTTTGACTGAATTTGACGTCCTTGAGCTCTTTGTGAATAAACTTTGACATTCTGCTGCCGATCAACATCGCTAACAATTCCAGCCGTGGAATTGTCACTTCTGGTTTCTTTGGAGCTAGTCTCAATCTGGAGTACAGCAGGCTTGATGTGCCGCTGTCATTTTCTGTTTTCTGGCATATGTATGCCGCTGCGCTGTATGCCATTGCTGAGGCATCGACGAAAATGTGCAGTTGTGCATCTGCACCACTCTGATAATTCAAATTTCGGTTGAACTTGATCTGTCCAACCTTGAGCAATTCTATCTCTAATTGCTGCCAAATTGCTGTCTGTTCCTCAGACAGGGGAGTATCCCATTCTTTGGCACTTGGTCCTGAATGCCATAACGTTTGCAAAAATCTCTTTGCTGGCAGTAGGACAGGACTGACGAGTCCCATTGGATCAAAACATCCCGCAGTCACCTTTGCAACTGTCCTTTTCGTGGGAAGTTTGATTTTCTGGTCAGTTTCTGATAATTGTGATTGCTGGACTGTTTTTGGCGTTTTCAGCCACATCTGGTCGCTTTCTGTGTCCCATTTCATTCCTAGGACTGTTGTGACAATTTCCTTGGCCACATCTGACTCTGCCAATTGCCAAGTAAAGCTCTTATTGTTGCTGTTCCATTCTCTCAGATTCATCTGTGCCTCTGTGAACAGCACTTTGGATTCCTGGTACAATTCGATTGCTTTCTGCTCTGTGTCCACACTAAGGATCAAATTATCCACATACAGATTTTCATCGATCAATTTTGCATTTTCTGTGCCAGCTTGATTCAGGTGGTATCTGACTGTCAGCGCCAGCAGCGCTGGGCTGCAGATTATACCAAATGGTACTCTGGCAAATCTGTAAATCTGAATGTTGTCCTCCATAGATGGTTTCGTGGGATCCTTGTACCACAGAAATCTTGTCACATCTCTGTCACTGTCCTGCAGACTAATCTGCAGAAACGCTTTCTCTATGTCTGCGACCAGTGCAATTCTATGCAATCGGAATCGCATCAGCATCCCTACCAGCTGTGGTAGTATAACTGGACCGCGGTACATGCACTCATTCAAGCTTGGCATGCCTGGCGGTTTCGCTGAGGCATCATATACCTCTCTGACCTTTGTGGTAGTTTTCTCTGGCGTTATCACTGGTTGATGAGGCAAAATATGGAATTTTCTGCCATCCATAATATCCTCTTGGACCTTCTCAATCACTCCTTGCTCCTCCTGTGCTTTCATGATTGCCTGAATTTTCTCTAGTAATTCTGGGTCTCTCTTGAGCCTGTTGGTGAGGTACCTGAACCTCTTGAACGCCATTGCTTTGTTATCTGGGAGTTCATGCAAATTCGGTTTGTACATGAACTTTACAGAGTACCGTCCATCTGGGTTTCTCTGTACACTCTCATTGAATTGCTTGATGGCCTCATCGTCCTCGACGAGGTCTGGCTGGTCCATTATGCCAATGGTATCCAGTCTGTCCATGTCTTTGACATTTGGTACAGGAGCAATTGACAACGGTGCTTCCTCGTACCACTTTTCTCTCTGAATTTGATGCACAATTGTGTTGACCACCACCGGATATGCACCATCCGTGGTCCATTGATTTCTGTTGCTCGTCAGCTGCCCACCTCCCATCAGCAATCCCAATTCTGATGGAATGACATACAATCCTGACGGAAGTCTGGTGGTGCTGGTGTTTCTGGACATCAAGTCCCAGAAATAATTCAAGCCCACTATAATGTCTGGCTTGAACTTGCACTCTGTCCCTTTTCCTTTGGGAATTCTGTCTGCAAAGTAACTCTCATCCGGGAAGTACTTCTGCAGATACTTTTCGTCCTGTTCTGACACAGGCACTTTGATTTGTTCTGTGGTCAACGTCGGGACCACATCAGCCACCATATCAACTTTCTGGCCATTTCTGAGCCGCATTCTGAATTCCACTTGCTGTACTACTTTATAGTGCGGCTTTTCATTTCCGAATGTGTACACCTGGATGTGGTGTTCACCTGTACTCTTCAAATTGAGTTTCTTGGCCACTTTCTCTGACATGTATGTTCCCTGGGATCCTGTGTCCAGGAACGCTTGAATCTGTAGTGGTGGCTGTTCAGGCTCTATTTCTGTATCCATTTCTGAAGCCTCAATCACGGTTCTGGCTGTCATCAACATTGACATATTCCTGTTTACTGACAGGTTCACTGACGTATTTTGTTGCTTTGTATTTGGTTCTGTAACCACTGTGCTGGATATGGTTTCTGTCTCTACCATTTCTGGTCCAGCTTCTTCCACAGTGACACAATTCACTGTAGCCTTTCTCTGTTGGCTCTGTGCTGGTCGACCGGCCGTCGGCACAGACTTTCTGCCATTGTTTGCTGATTGCTGGCCATTCTGTTGACCATTCGCTCTGAACGCTGGAATTTGCCGTCCACCGTTTCCATTGCCATTGTCACCAAATTTCTCTGGGCACACCGCAGTGTGGTGCCTATTGGATTTGCAATAGAAACAATTTCTCGTAAATTGACATTGATTCATGTAATGCCCTTTCTGCAGGCATCTCAGGCATCGCTCTGCCTTTGACAAAATCACTCTCCTTTCTCTGGCAGTTTTGAACTTTGGACACTTATCGTTAAAGTGTAATTGCTGTGTGTCATTGCAGAACACACACGGCCTCCCAGGATTCATGAATCCAGCCTGTGGTGCACTCTGACCATTCTGGATCACAGACATGCTCCCTGTGCTGGTCCTTGGGTTCTCTGGCCCTCTGAATCGATTCCCATTGCCTTGGAATCGATTATTGAATTGCTGTGCGCGTGGATTATTCCCGAATCCCTGGCGCGATTGCTGAACTGGTGCCTCAGTTTGCTGTGCGTGCTGTACAGCCTCACTGAGCGCTAGCTGCTTGCCAAACAGCTTTCTGAATATCTCCACCGTCAAGGCTTCCTCAGTTCCCTGTTCCTTCTGGATTTCTCTGAGAACCTCGGGTGGCACTTTCTGTTGTAGCTGGCTCAACAGCATTGGATGTTCCACTGATTCACCCAGTGACTCCAACTGCTGGAGCAGCCTTTCAATTGCATCAAACAAAATTCTCATATCCTGACAGGTATTTCTGGCCTGTCGCAGCTTCATGATATTACTCATCAGCGTGTTTCTGACCACAACTGGCTGGTCATATCTCTTTTTGAGCATTGCAATTGCGGGTGCATAATTCTCTGCTGTCACACTCAATCCACTGATCATGCCAAATGCTGAGCCTTTCAGCAAGCTCCTCAAGTATGAGAACTTGGAAATGTCCTCCAAATCTGTCCGATTGTGGATGTGGGATTCGAACATTTGCCACCATGATCGAAATTTGACAATTTCCCCAGTAAACTGTTCCACTTCCAGTTTCTGTAATTTGACGCTTTTTGCTGTGGTTGCATTGGTTGAACTGGCCCCCGGAGCAGCTCCCTGAGCTGTCAGAGCCATCTGGGCAGCCATCTGCTGTATGAATGCTGTATTGACTTCATACATGGTATTTCCGCTCTGTTGCTGGATCATGTCTCTGGCAACTGCAGTCAATGAATAAACCATTTCAGTGAACTGAAATGCGTTCAAAGCTGCTTTATCAGTTTACCTACATGTGGCAGTAAACTAGCGTGTGCATGCGCTACTGCCTACTTTACAGCTTTTTCTAATGCAAAATTCTTTCAACATTTCTCATTTTTTCAGGGTGCAAACGAGCGTGTTCCGTGGTGGGCGGATAAGCAGAACCCACCCGAGAATGCCGAGCCCGACATGCCCGCCGAGCCCGCCAAGCCCGCCGAGCCTGTCCGGACCGCACCGCCGGGCAAACCCGCTGACACAGCCACACCCACAGCGTCCGACGTGAAGCGAAATTTGAATTTTGACAATAGTAAAGTGAGTTTGCAGTTCTGTTGCGCTTTCCGAGACATTTATTACAAGAACGGTTCACTTTTAAGCAGTACTTTCTGAACATCACAGTTCTCTGTATAAAAGGGGGGAATCAGTTGGTTCAGTGTTTCACATGTAGCGATTGACAGGATGGGTACGCTGCAGGTCACGCGGAACGAGCTCTGTCACCATGCGCTCATAAGCCTTCTCTTTCTTTTCGAGCAACTTAGTGTGTTCCAACAGAACCTCCGTAGCTTTACTGGCCATATGCATCTTGCCCGTAAACTGGTTCACTGTGTTCACCAGTTTCTGCACTTGCGTGTTCACGTGTACGATGTTGTTCTCGGTGGTTTTCGTGAAGTTGATGAGCTCATCCATCTGCATTTTGAAAGAAATGGGAAAAAACCGTATTTCTTGAAGAATAACACGTGATCAACTTTGACAAATTTTTGTCAAC
>CAXIWS010000777.1:0-20122 GCA_964036195.1 Sphaerolaimus hirsutus | reverse complement strand
GCGCCAAGCGCCAAAAGCGCTATGGCGCTTTTCATGGGTATAGCACCAAGCGCCAATGGCGCCACAGCAAAATAGCGCCAAGCGCCAAACGCGCCATGGCGCTTTTTGCTTTGGGTCTAGCGCTTTTACATCACTAAGCATGACGCATGGCAGGGTTGTTAAAATACTCGTATTTTTGAGAAATGTAAACACAAACGTAAGTATAAACATCCGGGTGTTTCGGGTAAACGTAAATACGTTTTCGCAACTTAGCAAAACTGTGCAAATGGGAGCTCTGGGAAATCTGCATTTAATTATGATCGCCCATAACAAAAACACATAAACATAATTACGAAATTGAACAAATCAGCATGCAGAACTTTAAATTTCGTTCTTCAATTTCCTCAGGTGGTCCATATTTACACATGCCAAAATGATTTGCACAGGCACCACGCGCAGTGCGTAAATACGATTGTGCTACATATGTACTACATACTGTCATTATTACAGTATGTATCAGTTAACATACACCTGCGGCATTTTACCAGTATGTTACCCTGCACATACGCGCATGTGCTTTTACCAGTCAACTGAGGTGCGAATAACATACATATGACCGGTGTTGAAACATTCCATAAGCTCGCGTCATGCCCACAGATCCATGTTTATCTATTGATTGATTACCAAATTGATTACCGTATTACCTCAAAAATCCCAGGGGCCAGATTTTATTCTCCCTACAGATTTGTAGGGTAGGGCGTACACCCGATAGATTTTTTCAAAGTTCAGCTGCATCAGCGCACATGCACCGAGAGCAATGCGGTTTGTAATATATACGAAACCATCCCTTAAGGTCGCCAATATTGCAATATGACGTATATTGCTTCGATTTTGGCCCGGAAATCACTATTTCGTCATTTCTTGGCTGTCTGCCAATTCGCTTTTTATTTTATTTTGTCAGGCGGGTTACTCGCATAAGTTGCGCTTTTGTACGCTCATGCATGCATTTCTTTCTTGTCGCTGCCCTCATGGTTTCAGTTGCAGACAGTGAACACTAAAAAAGTGACCACCTGACTACACAAAAGCGCGACTTATGCGAGTAACCCACCCGACAAAATAAAAAAAAACGAATAGGCAGACGGCCAAGAAATGACGAAATCATGATTTCCGTGCCAAAATCGAAGTGATATACGTCATATTGCAATAATGGCGACCTTAAGGGATGGTTTTGTATATTTTACAAACCGCCTTGCTATCGGTGCATGTGCGTCGATGTGGCTGAACTTTGAAAAATCTATCGGGTGTACACCCTACCCTACAAATCTGTAGGGAGAATTAAATCTGGCCCCTGGGGTTTGTTTTTTAAGAGTGCTGATTTTGCAGATGGGGATTCTGAAGGTGGGGTTTTTTCAAGGGGGTTTATTATTTCACCAAATTTCTTTGAACTATCAGTACGTATTTCGCGGAAAAAGTGGACCAAGATCAACCATAAATTTTTAGCAAATTCAACCACTCAAAATAAAGTTCAAACCTTGCAAACAAAATTATTTACCATATTTCTTCGCAGTACCCCCTCAAAATCAGCACTCCAACAAAATCCCCCCTAAAAATCAGCGTAAATATGTTGCATTTTATAGTCTGCACACGTCACAAACAATGATTACATACAGAGTTAAAAAAATTTCTAGTTGAAAATAACCCCCTCAAAAAACAACCACTTTCAGAATCCCCACCCTCAAAATCAACACTCTTACAAAACTAACCCCTGGGTTTTTTTTAGGAAATACAGTAATCAATTAATAGATAAACATCCAGATTTGTACACATGACGCGAGCTAATGGAATGTTGCAACACCGGTCATATGTATGTTATTCGCACCTCAGTTGACTGGTAAAAGCACATGCGCGTATGTGCAGGCTAACATACTGGTATAATGCCGCAGGTGTATGTTAACTGATACATACTGTAATAATGGCAGTATGTAGTATTGGATTCAGCCCGTAAATAAACACCTTCCCGATCAAGTCCGGCCGCCTATTTTTTTTTTCACTTCGCAGGCCATATCTCCGGTTGTGGGAGGGATGGAAAACTTAAACTTGGGTGGTACATAGGCGCAACCCCCCACTACCCCTCATGAATAAATGGGGCAGCGGCGACTCACTATAGAGGGGGTCGCCATATATGTGAAAAAAAATTGTGGCGTTTTCACTGTCCCGCACAGGTCCAACCCCCACTTGATTTCTTACACTGCGGGTGCCGGATCTCCTGCTGTGGGAGGGGTATAAATCTAAAATTTTGGGGATGTGTCCCCAACACCCCTCCCTTACTATACACTGGCCAGGCGGTTTTTGGCAACTCACCAGTGTGGGGTGCAGCGCTAAAAGTTTGTTAAAACATTACGGTCCCACACAAGTCCAGCACCTAATTGCATTTAAAAAAATCTTTTGTTTTAACACTTAAGCATTTGATAATGTGACATAAACCTGAAATATCTGCTAAAATATCTTATCCCACCCAAAACCGCCCACCACATGAACACCTCCCTCCAGGTGGCTGACAAAAAATAACTTTTTACAACTTTTTTATAAGACACTTCAACGGCTGGTTTACAATAATTTATAGGGCAGGGTTAAAGGTCTCAAATTGTGTAAAAAATCTTACCTCAAAAATGCCTTCATAAGAAAATTTGCTGGGGGTGAATTTCAAATTGTAAAAATGACATCATTGCAGGAACAAAAATAGACAAAATTTACGATTTTAAATTTACCCCCAGCAAATTTTCTTATGAAGGCATTTTGGAGGTAAGGTTGTTTACACAATTTGAAACCTTAAACCCTACCCTATAAATTATTGTAAACCAGCAGTTCAAGTGTCTAATAAAAAAGTTGTGAAAAGTGATTTTTTTGTCACCCACTTGGGGGACGGGTTCATGTGGTGGGCAGTTTTAGGTTGGATAAGATATTTTTAGAGGATATTTCATGCTTATTTCACATTGTCAACCACATTAGTGTTAAAACAACACAAAAGTGTCCATTTTTTGAAATTCAATTGGATGCTGGACTTGTGTGGGACAGTAACATTTTAATAAATTTTGAACGTTGCACCCCACACTGTGGTGAGTTGCCAAAAACCGCCTGGCCAGTGTATAGTAGGGGAGGGGTGTTGGCGACACATCCCCAAAATTTCAGATTTATACCCCTCCCACAGCTGGAGGTACGGCACCCGCAGTGTAAGAAATCAGTGGGGGCCGGACCTGTGTGGGACACTAAAAAAGCTGCAAAATTTTGTTGCACTCGGCGACCCACCCTGTAGGGGGTCGCCGCGACCCATTCAATACATGCGAAGTAGAGGGGGGTTGCACCAATATCTACCCCAAGTTTCAGCTTCTGGTGCGTCCTAGAACTGTAGATAGGACGTCAGAAGTAAAGTAAAAAATTGGGGGCCGGACTTGATCGGGAAGGTGTTTACAAAGCAACCAATTGTTTGCAAGAAAAGATGTAACATGAGATTGACGCCTAGCATCAGCATCACTATTGGAGCATTCATGTCCACTGTTAAGCGAGAAATTTTTTAATCAAACTGACTAAATTTGTCTGCTTTTCATCAGCGCTTCCAGTTGTTTTTGAGCAATTTTGTGGATGTTTACAAGTTTGAGTGGGTTTTGGAAGGGTTGAAAAGTGTGATGTGAAATAATTGTTAAAAATATTTCAATAATTGAAATTATTGTTCATAATTGTGAAAAACTGAAAAATTAAAAATAATCTCAGCATCACGGATGAAAACGCTTTTCACTGGAAACAATGAGATTTGTAAATATGCAAAGTCTCTGAAAAATTATGCAATTCTTTTTTTTCTTTTCGCATCACTTATAACTCTGAGCTGTACTATGTATCCAGAACATTATTTTTCGCAAAAAAAAATTCGGAGATCGTTAAGAGAAGTTGGCCGCTGGCCAAAACTTTCGAAATCGTCATAAATAAAAATAAAATAGGTTATACAACCATGTATATAGACAAAAATAACGATTATGATGGTGAAAATTGGCAAAATGAAGCAAATTTGAGCGATTTTGAGCAAAAATTCGGGAAAAAATCTATACGCAAACGGTAACTTGGACATGGGCCAACTTTCTATAAATGACCACATCCAATAAATTGTTGTCTGTGTTAGAGGAGTAGAGCAGTCATTCTGTTTAGGATGCAAAACATTGCGTCTGGCTCGGAGCCTGTGCTACCGCCGGTGAGATTTTACACAAATTTTATTGGAATGCTAAAATTTTTGGGTGGTGTTGAGAATCTGTATACTTGCCCACCCCAGCAAAA
This sequence comes from Sphaerolaimus hirsutus, assembly GCA_964036195.1. Classification (NCBI taxonomy): domain Eukaryota; kingdom Metazoa; phylum Nematoda; class Chromadorea; order Monhysterida; family Sphaerolaimidae; genus Sphaerolaimus; species Sphaerolaimus hirsutus. The sequence continues at coordinate 15,820 of CAXIWS010000777.1, read as the reverse complement.
GTGACGCTTTCAAGTGGCTTGGGTGACTCTTTTCCACCTTTGATGTCTTCCGTCATGCGAGCCTGCGCATCGTGACTGCGTCGATGCGCTCACATCACAAATAACTCAGTTCCCCAAAGTGTACATTCACTCGCCGCCTTCACTTTTAATTTTGGCTGGCGGCACAGCCCTTTGCGTGGACAGTACAAAATGAACCGACAGATAATCGGACATGCACGCAACATTATGCACGTTTTTTTTACAAATATATGATACATAACACGCAATTTTAAGCGGCTGCGGCATGGCTACAGAAGTCAATTGTCGGCTGCGGCACATGATCGGCTGTCAATTTTCAGATTAATTGTGGATGATCACTACTTCCGGGGGAGGGGGTGAAGTAACGGTACGGTACGGTAAATTCTGCCACCCTAGTCATTTCTCACTTTTTGAATGTGTTTTACATTTGTTCCATTATTAAAGGCATTTGTTCCAGGCAATATTAAAAGCGTGCGAGTCATTGCGGCATTCATTAAAACGGCATACTGTCGCAGTGCGGCAAATTGACAGCATAAAGAAATCTGAAAGCCCTTTGATACGTGCCGTCCCGACCCCCAACTAACAAATGTCAATGTGCATCTTCGTAAACCATTCCCAGACAGGGTAGATCAGAGTACGGTAGGAACACACGTATCAAAAGGTTCCCAAGCGACGCGCTTGGCGTCTGTTTTCCCAGGGTGGGCAAGTATACAAAACGGGTGTTGATGCCGACTGGTTTTTAGCAGATTTGGCAGACTTCCAAAACTTTTCACAACGCTATAGGCGTGTCTCATTTCATTTCCCAAGTCTTTTCGGGGTTGACGTTAGAGGATTTTATCAAACCAATGGGGAAGTTTCTATAAAGTGAAAAACAATTAATATTTTTTAATCATCATTCATAAACGACAAATGGGTTTTCTCTGGTAAAAGTGTTTTACTTCTTTTTCTAATGAAACCTCTTGACATAGAGCAGCATTTATCTGACAACTCACACAAATATAAATCCTTTTTTACAAAACATTTTTGAATTAAAAAATTCATGAAAATTTAAAAAATTCATGGTCAAAAAGCCAGCGCCATGCTTTCACATCTTATTGTTTCACGGCACACTAAAATTTTCAGTTGCAGTTCGAACACTTTTTCAAGGGCGGAATTCAAAAGGGCGGAATTAAAATTGGGGGTGGAATTCAAAAACGTCCGAACTAGGGTTGGCCGATGTTTTTTTTAAACGTTTTTTTTTTTAAAGTTTTTTTTAAAAAAAACATCGGCCGAAATTTTTAGTACTAAGCACTAGGTATTTTGCAAAATTTTTGCGCGCAAGCGCGCAATTTCACACACAAATTTACATTGGTGGTTGTTTTCATTGGTTTTGTTGCATTTTTAGTATCAAAACATCCATTTCTATGTGCTACCATGGGTGAATAAGCCGACATATGTTGCTGTAATATATAATATTGAGGTAATGTGCTTCCATGTACCTCCACAGTGTGTAACTTCACTCCCAAAGTAACAACCTCCTTTTATAACCTTGTTTGATCACCATTCCGTGCCAAACTTTACCTGAAGTCACGAACATTCGACTATAAGGCAATATACGAACGATATGTCGACGAAAAATGGATATTTTTGACACAAATCACCACTTATAATGCTATCCCATGGCTCCACAGCCATTATATGGTCATATTTAACATCACAGAGTATTGCCAGTGTCTGATATACCTATATATGTTGACACTAGGTCATATCTGGGAGCTTTTAAAAAAAAACGTTTTTTTATTAAAAAAAACGTTTTTTTTTAAAAAAAACGTTTTTTTTTAAATAAAACATCGAGTTAAAAAAAACGTTTTTTTTCCAACCCTAGTCCGAACCACCCTCGATTTCAATTCCGCACATGAAACGTTCGAACACTTTTTCGACGGCGGAATTGCCTCGAATTGTGCACGGGCAGAATTAATTCTGAAAAGGCGGAAAGCACAAAGCGTTTGAACAACGTCCACACTCTTTTGAGTGTGCGGTGTGCCATCTAGGCAAGAAAACATTGGGACACTTTCTAGAGGGTGGAATTCAGTTTTGGTTTACACAAATATGCCACACGGTGAACTTCAATATCTTTTAAACAAGTTGATATTACTAAAAAATTTATCTATTCATTTTTGAAGACAAAGCCTAGATCTACTTATAAAATTTTTTTCACAAATACATTTGGCAAGATAAGTGAGATGTGTTTCTCACAACAACCTTCTCTAATGGGTGGAATTGAAAGTCAAGGGTGGAATTGAAAGTGTCCCAATCATTTTGAAACTTGCTGCGTGGAAATTTTATGACACGCAAATCAGTGAAAAGTGTACGAATTCGTCCGGACTCCGTTCAAATGTCCAAAAAATGCCCTAAAAATCCTTTAAAAAATCGTTCGAACTGCACTTGGAGTTCCGCCTCGGTGGAACTCAAAAACGTTCGAACTGCACTTGAAAATTTTGAGTGTGCGGTGCGCCATTTGACTGTGCATGACAACTGCGCAAATCGAATGGCACCTGCAAACAGAAAATGTTAGAAATTCGTATTTCAAGAAAAAGCACTGCCTATCCAATGATTTTGTACAACTTATCACTTTAACAAAGGTACCAGGATCGCAAGGGTGCCAGCTGCAGGTGCACAAATGTCTCCAATGCAAATACTCCTCAACTAGAGAATGGAACGTTCGAACGCACACTTTGAGAGTTCACGCTCCAAAAATTGCAAAGGATAGTGCCAAGAAAATAAAGTGCCCATTTTGCGAGATGACCTTTTTGTTTCCCAGTTTGGTGCGGAAACACAGATGTTTAAAGGCGCCGGCGGAGGCTGTCAAATTGGTTTGGTGGTTTTTTATTTGGGGGTTTCGTTGGATTTCCGGATTTGGGCGTGTTTACGTGTGTATTTTCTAAGCCAAAATGCCATTGGTCAACTCGAAAGCCCTACAACGGCACCAAATGTCAGCTGGTTCCAAACCCGATTCAAAGCTTGCTGACGAGTAACACCACGCATTATTGTATACAGGCATACTTCATGCCACTTCACAGCTTCATTTTCAACCTTATTCAACACTTTTGAATTTTAACAACGTTCATCGACTCGTCGGCAAGCTTTGAATTGGGATCGGGACCAGTTGAAAATAGGCATCGTTGTCAACTAGTCTGTGTAGGGCCAAAAAGCCAGTCACAACTGAGGAGTTCGTTTCAAAATAACAAGCCCCCCCCCCCGATTTTTCAGCACGATTCTGGCGCCATAGTCCCCTTGCCTGCTGTAAAATTTTACTGTGATAAGTGCGATTTCGTGGGTATCAATCCGCTGATGTTGCGCAAGCATTTGCGTGAGATTCACTTGGATGAGGGCCAACGATTGGAATTGGATTTGAAAAGGGTGAGTGGATGCGAAACGACCCCGGTTTTTTAATTGAAATTAGACGGCTCTCCGATGGGGGGTTCGGGGATACCCCCCCCCCCCCCCCAAACCGCCCAGTTGACCATCTATCTATCCCGGAGGCAAGCCTTTTTGGCTAGTACTCCCTGACCCCCCCCCCGTCGGCCAACAGATCTAGCTATCTGGAGTGATTTTAAGAAAATATACCCCAATTTTTGCTGAATATCGCTCATTTTCATGCCTTCGTAAAGGTATCGACCCCCAAAAGCACCTGTTAATGCGTCTAACTGCCTATTTTCAGCAATTTTCAGTACTTTATGTTTCTATATGCTTATTTTGAGCTATTTTTCACATACTTTTAGCGATTTTTCTCCCTTTTCTTCCTTCTACATATTATGAAAAGCCGTATATTGAATCTCCGCAACCCCCCAAACTGTTTTTCCAGTGTATAGACCGCCGTTGATCCCTTACCATAGATCTTAGGATACGTACATTTCCAAGAACTATGAAAAAAAACGCAGAAAAAACGCACCGACCCACAAACGATAGAAACAATGCGAGTGGTGAAACAAGATGGAGAAAAATGCACGTGCCCCCTTTGTGGCTTTCAACTTTTTTCCCTGGGCGGAGTAAAATTGCATATTCGAACTGTACACGTGAAGGATATAAATGAGATGCACCAGACATATTTGGAAAATCCTAATCTGATGCCCGACCTTTCACTTATGTCCCCGGCTCAATTGGCTTATAAAATTCTATTCTCTGATCCTAAAGGCGATTTGAAGGTGGGTTTAAAAAATTGTTGCGGATTTTACGATCTTTTAGAGAGCCCACACACAGTAGTTGACGTCGCAAATTAATGTCAACTAAATGTCAACTAAATAACACAAAACTTGTTAAAGCATCACACTTACAGATACATTGAAAATAAAGTGGCAGTAAATTAACTTAAAATTAATTAACATTAACTATGCTCTAAATATCACAGAGATTGGCATCACATACTTGACCAGAAAATAGTTGACACGGTTTTTGGTGTTAACTAGTGTGTGTGGACTAGTGATGGAAAAGCGCCAGAAAAAAGGGCGCCAGGCGCCAATGGCGCCATGGCGCCATTCGGAAACTGGGCGCCAAGCGCCAAGGGCGCCACAGAAAAAGGGCGCCAAGCGCCAAGGGCGCCATGGCGCCATTCGGAAAGTGGGCGCCAGGCGCCAAGGGCGCCACGGAAAGAGGGCGCCAAGCGCCAAGGGCGCCATGGCGCCAATTGAAAAGAAGGGCGCCAGGCGCCAATGGCGCCAGAATAAAAATTCGAGTAGAATACCCTGCGTGTGCTAAAAATGCTTCTCCAGCACTGTAGTGCACACATTCACTTCTTTATTCATGTTCTCCAGGATGTAATCAGCAAAAATGAGACTAGCAACAAACTTTTGTGCAAAAACCGTACTCACACGTGATATTCAATTCAAAAACTTTGAAAATTCTCAATCGACAAAACAATGAATGCACATCAAATAGATTTCCAATATATGTTTTCTTGAAGCGGACGACAACGGAATTCCAATCATTTCAATCCGTTGATTTACGAGTTTGCAAGTTCACCGGTCTATCATGCTTAGCTTCTGATCCGTTACACGTATCTGATAAAAATTGGATGAAACGTATACATCCACTCACACCACTTTGTCTATTTTCCAGTGAGTTTTGATCATTCACAGACCCGTTTTTTCTTTTTTATTCATTCACGCAGCACTCACCTTGAAACCATGCTGGCGATTTTGGCGCCGTTTTAGGGCAGGGCGCCAGGCGCCAAGGGCGCCACGGAGAAAGGGCGCCAAGCGCCAAGGGCGCCATGGCGCCTTTCAGAAAGTGGGCGCCAGGCGCCAAGGGCGCCACAGAAAAAGGGCGCCAAGCGCCAATGGCGCCATGGCGCGGCGCCCTTTGGCGCCCTCAAATGGCGCCAGCGCCATGGCGCCATTCCATCACTAGTGTGGACCCAAAGTTAAAAGTGTAAATGTTGTAAAAAGTGGCAGTTTTTGTACAATTAAAACGAGTTTCACAAAAATTAACGTTTGATCCCATTTCAGATTTACCGTTGCGAATTGTGCGATTACAAAAGTTGGTCAGAGGCCCGAGTTAGCAAACATAAAGCGCATATACATCAAGAGAAAGTGAAACCGTACTCCTGTGATCAATGCGATTATGCCAGTTATAAGCCGTATAATTTGAAAATACACAAACTGGTGAGTGGTTTTTTTGGTCGCCCATTTTTCTACACTTCCGTCAAAATAATTGACGCCTATTTGTCATTCCCAATTTTGTCGCTTTAAAATTACGCAAATTGTTTTTTTTCGCAGCTCAACAGTGATTGCCCACAGCATCATAGATATTAAAATCCAATAGAAAATATATTAAAATCCATCAAATTTAAAATGCACGAAATTCAAAATGCAATTTAACGTAATTCGCAGCGCATCCACGATGCAAAAAATAAGCCGCCCGAGCAGTTGGAATGGCACAAATGCGACCAGTGCGACTACAAAGTGGTCAGAAAGGCGGATCTATACAGACACACATTGAATGTACACGTTCCCGATAATGAGGTAACCCCGGGGGGGGGGGGGTTGAAATGTCGTGTGTAAAAAATGTGCAAGGCCAAATGCAATTAGCGGAGTGTCAAAAAATTACCTGGTAGTTGATATCTTTCATAACGCATCCTTTTGCATAAAGGCAATTTTTGCTTTCACGGGTGAAAAATGCTGTGTTTTTTTGGCCAAAATTCACGTTTTACCTCGTCGATTTCTTTGTGAAAATTGACCAGTTGTAAAAAACCCTCCCAATTCACTGCGCTAGGTGACTGTTTGTTTTGAAAAATTTGTAAAAATTTTTTTTCGAACTCTGCTGAAAAAGTTCCACATCTCTGCAGATAATTTGGCATCGGTGTGACAAATGTCCATTCAAGGCGAAACAATTGAAGCACTTGAAACGCCACAAGATCAACAAGCACGTGCCGAAAAAAGAACGGCCCCACTACTTCTGTGACATGTGCGAATTTGTCACAACCTGCGAAGGCCAGATTGTTAGTCGGGGGGGGGGGGTGTTCTGAAAGTTGTGCACACGTGCACTGTCAATTTTGCTTTTTGTTGCCAGCACATTTGACAATATTATTATTTGGCAATTGTTTGACAATTTGGCGTATTATTGTTTTAAAATCGGAAATAGAGATTGCATTTCCGACAGTGACCAAAGGCTAATTTCACACCTCAGTGACAAGTCATTCGACAAATGTTTACCCTTACATGTTGTTTACCTGTAAGTTGCATTTGTTCGTGTGACTTGTCAAATTATGGGAGTGACTAATTTGTGCCACGGCTAGGGTTGGAAAAAAACGTTTTTTTTAACTCGATGTTTTTTTTTAAAAAAAACGTTGTTTTTTTTTAAAAACGTTTTTTTTTAAAATAAAAAACGTTTTTTTTAAAAGCTCCCAGATATGACCTTGTGTCAACATATATAGGTATATCAGACAGTGGCAATACTCTGTGATGTTATATATGACCATATAATGGCTGTTGAGCCATGGGATAGCATTTTAAGTGGTGATTTGTGTCAAAAATATCCATTTTTCGTCGACATATTGTTCGTATATCGCCTTATAGTCGAATGTTCTTGACTTCAGGTAAAGTTTGGCACGGGATAGTGATCAAACAAGGTTATAAAATGAGTTTGTTACTTTGGGAGTGAAGTTACACACTGTTGAGGTACATGGAAGCACATTACCTCAATAGTATATAGTACAGCAACATATGACGGCTTATAAACCCATGGTAGCACATAGAAATGGATACTTTGATACTAAAAATGCCACAAAACCAATGAAAACAACCACCAATGTCAATTTGTGTGTGAAATTTCGGACGTCATGTTTTTTTTATAATAAAAAACGTTTTTTTAAATAAAAAACGTTTAAAAAAAACATCGGCCAACCCTAGCCACGTCACAGAATGTGCGTTTCTTCTCATAATGTGTTTGTAGTAGGGTTCAAACGGGATTGACTTTTCGGGATCGGGATCGGGATCGGCATTGGTTTTTTGAGATTTCAGGATCGGGATTGGCCGGGATTGGGGTCACGGGATCGGGATCGGGATAGGCATTTTTTGGGATCGGGATTGGGGTCTTGGGATAGAGATTTTGGCCAATGTTTTGGCATCCACAGTTGTTCATAAAGGTCTAAAAACACTGTTGGATGCCAGAAACGTGGCATAAAATGAACGCTTTGGGTTTGCGTTCACATTTTTGCATGCAAAAACGTCGTTTTTTTCACTTTTGATAGTTTCCACTCATTTTTCCGGGATCGGGATCCCGGACTTTGGAGTTTCTCGGGATCGGGATCGGGATTTGAAAAGTTTCGTGATCGGGATCGGGATTGGGACTGCTAAATCCCGGAATTTCACGGGATCCGGGATCGGGATCGGGATCCCGTTTGAACCCTAGTTTGTAGCCAGATCAAGCGTAAATTATTTTGGAATTTTGCGCATTTTGGAGGTGTTCAGATACATTGATACCGGATTCCAGTCCAAGCTTATTAAATTAATTACGATATTACAATTAAGACTACGATCAAATGACGCGCTTTTTATCGCTTGTTTAAATAGCTATTTTTGACTAAAATGACGATAAAAATCCGATAAAACTGAAATTTGGTTGAATTGCGCGAACAAGTAAATCACAGATTACTTACGCTTATACGAAGCAATTTCAACAATATACATACAGTTTTTGAATATCACAACTTCACATCGCTGAGCCCACACATCACGTTGCGTAACTTTCATGCGGCGTCTTGCTGCCAACTTTCAATGATTGCATTCTAACTTGTGCACTTGGTGTATGCGTTTGTGTGTACCCTGTATCACTTCCAACGTGTAACATTCGTAGGACTTTTTTGCGGATAGTTTGATTGAGACACATGTAAACGATTACGTTGCCTCCTGCGTGGCGGAGTGGGCGGAGTTTAGCGAATTTTGGGCTTGTGGACGGTTATTGGCTGAAGGCCAGATAAGTTTTTCGAAATTTACTGTTCACCTTGCACGCGTGGTTCATGTTGGAAGCTATGCCAGAATGCTAAAAAATGCGTTAGTTTGCAGTTATGTTATGATACATAAAAATAAGTTTCGACCGTTCTATATGAAAATTAGCTGAAAAATAAGTTCCATCCAAACAATATTGCGGTCTGGGGGAGGGCTTACAAAGAGATGTCCAACAGCAGTTTACTAGTGTCAAATCTCTAAGCTTCAAATCTCACCGTGCGTGAATTGCCAGAGCACGGTGACCAGCACGAAGGGGGTGGCGGTGGTGAAGAGTCTGGGCACGAGCACGTAGCCCAGCGCGCTGCAGAACGTGTTCAGGCACAGGAAGAACGCCTGCAGCGTGGCCCGACGCTCCGTTTTGCCCATGTTTCCATCTGCGAAATCGACTTTGTTTGTATGTTATGATGTCCAGGATGTTTTTGCCAACTGCGGACATGCAGATGTCCAGGGGTGCTCAGGGGCATAGCCAGGATTTTGGATCGGAGGGGCTTGTATACAGAGCCCGGTGAATGGGGGGGGTGTCCCTATAAATTCGAGCCTGCCATGGGTATCAATGTCTACAGCTAAACTGCACCTTAGTGGCATTTATACTTCTAAAACATACATTAAAAAAGCTATAATGTGCAGTGGATAAATTCCTGCCAAATAGAATAAAATCGCGATATGAATCGCGATATGATTTATGTCTCACTTTATAGTTATGAGGGCATAAAATAACTTACTTGCTCTAGCTCTCAAACTGAGTGACCTGGCGGCTTGTTTCAATTTATACAGCACACAAGCATACATGGCAGCCATGACACCAGTGGTTGCAAAATTGTTGAATGTGTTCATGCTGATTGAAAGTGACTGAGTCTTTGAAAAGATGGATTACAATTACATTGATTTTCAAGAAATTTAAAACCTGAGATAAGTAAACTGGACAAAATGTATTGTTTATCAAAAAAATTATGATTGAAATCTTAAGAAACTTCCCATGGTAAATAGTACAAAACAACCATTCCATTAAGCACATTGTCACAAGCTAAACCTACCCCTGAATATGGGTCAAAGAGCCACACTCCCACTCCACTGTGGTACAGTGAACCAGCATAATTAGTTAGATAAGTTATTCCAAAAATGCTACCGTATCCAAGTGCAAATGCCAACCATATATAGACTCTTTTATCACCAAAAAGTTGGTCACTGAGAATTTTTGAGTGCATCTGCACAGCCCTGTTTAAGCTGAGCAACATGCACAGGCCACAATATCCTATCCATGCAGCTAGAATAAGGGGTGTATTATAAAATGTTTGAATTTGTGAATTGATAAAACTTACACTCTCCAGCAGCTCCAATTATTTTGAGTGCATCATGATATCTGCCACAATATGGGATGCCCACAATTGAAGCTATGCCAGAGAATGTGGCACAAATTGCCAATGCAAAGATGTCAACTATGCCCATTACTGCCAGAATTTTGTAGCATGCCTTTGCAATTAGATCCTTCTGTAACATTGCTATCAAACATGGTATGTATCTGAAAGAAATAGTGTTAGATGTTACTAATCAAGCACCAATTAATATCACATCACACCTAACTTCTTTCAGATGTACCTTTCAACTTTACATACATAACTGTGTGATCTTATGATCAGGATCCCAAAATGCACATCAGTATTTACTCCCCACTAACGTGACCGTGAACAGTATTCCATCCAATAGAAATGCTACCCCAAGGGGCACATTTAGGGTTGGGAACGCGAACCGACCCGAACCGAACCGAACCGAGAACCGAGGACTATTTTGGAACCGAGAACCAAGAACCGGAACCGAGCTTGAGAACCGAACCGGAACCGAGAACCGGCACTTATACCCGGAACCGAAGTAAATACCCGAAAGAACCGAAATTTTCTAGGAATTTGAAATTTTTAATGATTTTTTAAAGCGTTTTTTCAACACCTACATCTAAGCCATTTTTAAACAGCAGCTGAACGTCTTGGTGCGTGTTCTCTCTGTTTGCAAAATGATTGCGTGGGAGCGTGTAATTTCACATACACATTATCACTGGTAGACTGGTAGTAGGTAGTTTTCATTGGTTTTGTGGTAGTTTTAACCATAGTTGGCAAAACTTATTTACGTTTGTACTCAAAAAATATGCGTACTCGCGTACTACATTATCAATAAATAAATACATGTACGTTTCCTCCAGAAAAAAATACCATTTACTCATGTACTTTTTGAATGTACACGAGTACAGAAAACATATATGTTTACGTCTACACTTTTTTGAATACCAGTATTATAACCAACAATGGGTGAGTTCTCAAAATAAAAACACTTTCTGTATTTTGAGTTTTTCAAAAATGAATATCTGTGTTTTGAGTTTTTTTCACGAAAAAAACTTGAGTTTCTGTGTTTTATTTCTGTGTTTTTTGAAAAAACTTGAGTTTTTTGGTAAAAACTCAAGTTTTTTAATAAAAACTCAAGTTTTTTAGTAAAAACTCAAGTTTTTTGGTACAAACTCGAATTGTTTTACAAAAAGTTGCATTTTACAGCATTTTACTGTTGAAACAGTGGTTTTCTTATCAAATATTGGTTTTGCATACGTTTTGTCATGTATTGGAAAATTTTCATTAGTTCACTGGCGGTAGTTCCAAATGGGTGACCAATACTTTTGACAGCTTGGGAGGTGAGGAGCCCTCAGCTCAATTGTGTGAGCTAGCAGACCCTGGTGGACACTCCTCAACACTTTGATCACAGTCCATAATATTGCCAAAACCACCAGCAGCTGTGGACACCATTATTTTGTGGATATTTATTTCATCGTTAAACTTGGATACTATGCACATATTTACACACTATACATACATGCATACCTTATGTATGCACATACACACATTGTTCAGTTCAAATCTTGTGCCTTCAATTGCTTGAATAAAAAACTCAAAAAACATTTCCGTATTTTCTGTGTTTCCGTGTTTCCGTGTTCTCCAAAAAAGAACTCATTTGAGTTTCCGTGTTTTTCAAAATTGTTGAGTTTCCGTGTTTCTGTGTTAAACAAAAACACGGAAACTCAATGAGTTTCCGTATTTAATATGTGTGTTTTTGCCATCGTTGATTATAACAACTCTGTTTTCTGCATTCTACCATGTAATAATAAGCTGTGATATTTTTGCTACTGTAGTATGAAATATCCAACCAGTCTACTTACACATGTATAATTCGGTATATTGTTTTTCTGTTGTTCAGCCGATTTTTACCGATACCGGGTTATTTTATTACCCAGAACCGAAATTTTGATCATTTTAGAACCGAAAGAACCGAACCGGAACCGAGCTTAAGAACCGAACCGAGAACCGGAACCGAAAATTTTCAGGAACCGAGAACCGATACCCGAACCGAAATCTTTTGGAACCGAGAACCGAGAACCGGAACCGAAAATTTTGAAATTCCCGACCCTAGGCACATTCACAAAATCCCCGGTGTTGTTCACTTCACCCTTTTTGTTCAAAGTGCACACAATCAAGTCACTCAATTCCCCCATGTTAGGAGGTTTTGTTAGTACAAATCATTTAGTAGTACTGCCTTGTGGCACTCAGTTAGATTTGAATTAGCCATGTGATGAATGTCAATTTCAATTTCTTTCCATTTCAATGCCATGCTCAATTATTTTATTACAGTTAATTACAATTTTTAGAATACATACAAATATAAATCGATTTCTGTGTGTTTGGAAAGTAGTGTACATCAGCATTTCAATTGAATAGATATAATGATGTAAAAGGTATACTATGTACGCGAGCGACAAAGCAAAAAGCACTGTGGCGCTTATGGCGCTTGGCTCCATTTTGCTGTGGCGCCATTGGCTCTAAGCAAAATCGACAAAAAATATTTACAGGCAGTTGAGATAAAATTTCACGTTTTGCTCATAGAACCATCATTCTCCTATTCACCAAGATTGCAGGGGTCTCCAATGGGTGGTGTGGTTACACCCCAAAATCGGTCATCCATCCATCCCATAACCTGCTTAACTATCTATGCATCCCAAAGCAGAAATTTTTTTCCACCTTTTGCTATTTTTCAGTTTCAAAATCACTATTTTTACCCACATAAATTAGTAATATCAATTATCAATTTGTAGTAGTATTTCCAGGGGTCTGGTTGGGGGGGGGGGGGCAAGGACGTACGCAGGAGGGGGCGGGGGGGGGGGGCGGCCGCCCCCCCCCCGTTCCCGGGCCGGGCATAAAAATTTGCCAGGAATGGCACTTTTCTTAACCGATTTTGTAGTCACTTTTAAAAATTTTTATACGCGCAAATCCCCACCCCGTCATCCAATATGTTAGTTTATACGGTCTAACAGCATTAAAAAGTACCGAAAATGATAATAATACTATATATATAGGTATAAATAGATACCATGGCGCTGGCGCCTACAAATGGCGCCAGCGCCATGGCTCCATTCCTTTACTAGAGGCCCAAAATTTAGGGGGGGGGGGCGCCGCCCCCCCCCGTTCGCCGGGCTCCGTATACAATCCGCCCCCCCCCCCGCTCAAAAATCCTGCGTACGTCCCTGGGGGGGGGGGGTATTCCCCCCCAAACGCTCCAGCTATCTATCTATCCTGGAGGCTGCTCAGCTATCTATCTGTCCCGAGGCGATATTTTTGGCTACTATCCCCTGAACCCTCCCCCCCAAAAAAAAAAATCGCACCTATCTATCTATCCTGGAGCGATTTTTGAGAAATTTAACCTAATTTTCACTCAAAATCGCTACTTTTCATACCTATTTATATACTTTCACTGTCAAAATCATCAATGTGTTTGTCTTATCGCACATTTTCAGCTATTTTTGGCTATTTATGTGCTTATGTATATAGAACATAATGAACATAGTATGAACACATCAGTAAAATAAACACTATTTAACACTGCCGCATGCCTACTGTTAATTAATTTTTTAGTTTTTTAGGTTGGCAGGTGAAAAAATAATTTGATGTTTGCCGAAAACCTATTACCAATCCGTTATGAACATGTATGATTGAAATAACAACCACAAGATTGTCATTAACTTGTCAATATTCGAAAAACATTTACGATGGGTTTGGGAGCCGCAGTAAATTTAATGACATCCAAAAGTGTGTTAATTTTCTCTCTGTCACTTGAAAGGCATAAATTACCTTGTAAATAAACTCGGCAGACATGAAACGAATCAGCTTTCCTTCTTTTATGTACGAGTAAGATATGTCTCAATTTCGAATTTGAATGGACGGATTCCGTTCGATTCACAGTTTATTTAAACCGATTGAACGTTCAAATGTGAAAAATAAATGGATTAAGCACGGATATAAAAATACACAGTCGGAAAGCTAAATATCTCGCTCAAACCGTGCTCACGAATTCCTAAAAAGGACGAATGTGATAGATATCCGGTATGTTAATTTGGCACGCGTCGGGTTACGTATTATATGAATGAGATGAAAGACGCAGGATTTATGTTTGTGTTACTCATTATGTCTGTGGAATACAATTAAGCGACTGGAATAGATCGCAAATCTGTCAACTAGTGTACGGGCCGCTATTTGTGATCATTTCCGGTCGATTTATTGGATTCCGCAGCGATAATCAGTGACGCGAACCTGCGTTTTTCGCTCTCATTTGTCTGAAACGCAGAGCGACTTGGACGTGGGCCAAATTCACATGTGACCCTATCGTTGGTTTATACCGCACTTGTACAAAAATTCCTTAGACCATTGACTTCCATAATGTCCGCCGAGTTTTAATCACTATTTGAAAGACTGTTTATTTTCATCCACACGTTTGCTGTCGATGATTGAAAGGTACAATTTGAAAGTGTCATGTACGTAATGATAACTATTTATGGTTGTAGTTGTCATGGGCATCGGTGCATCTAGTGATGGTAAATTCACTGGTGCACTTGGTGCATGACAAAAAGTTGGCGCTGTGCCAACAGTGGTGTCATTCTGAAAAATATGGCACTGGGATCAACAATCATGGTAGTACAAAATATATACATGGCATTTGGCTCATGATGGGCATTGGGCATGTAGTTTTTAGGTTATACTGGACGGACAGAACGCTATACAATTAATGCTACCAGTGGCGTAGCCAGGATTATTGAACGGGGGGCCGATTGTATACAGAGCCCAGCGAACGGAGGGCCCTATAGCTGCGGAAAGGAGTCATGGTGGTGGCGCCATTCGCAGGCGCCGCGCGATGGCGTGGTTAGCGTTGGGAATGACGCCAAAGTTTACTATGTAAGACTTATATATAGGTACTGATTATTATGATAATTGGCACCACATTTTTGAATTTGTACCGTTTTTTACACCCGGAAACGTAATAAGCATGGTAGAGGTACCGGCGTCGGAAATGCGCGCTTGTGCGCAATTTTTCCCAAATCACCCACAAAATCACTTTGAAGATGTGTCATTCCTGGCATCTTTTCTGTCCCGCCCGGGAAAAAGGGGAGGGGCCCCCGCCACCCCCGCCCCCCCCCTGGCTACGCCACTGAATGCTACAATATTTTAATGAATGAAGTTGATGAAAAATTGTGCACCAAATTCACCCTAAGTGGGCGCAATGTGATCTGATGAGAAATTTTTTTATCTCTATTCATTTATCCAGATGAGATATGGTAGATTTCATTGTAAGGTTTGCCATCAGTAGGCTTTGACTTATGACTTGGAAGTTGTAGAAATTATTAAGTATTGTATCATCCAACATTTTAGAAAATACATAGTTAATATATGACTAATGATTGCAATTCCTGGCCAGCGTTGATTGTATTGGGAACTCATAACAATCATAACAAAAATTATCCAACGTAAAAGAATGTCTGGTGGCTAAAAAGCCACGCGTACGCGTCTCATTTTCTTATGTAAATATACCGTCTCATTACGTAAAGTGAATCCTTCGGAGATTATTTCATCGTGTGTGTCTGATTCCACTTAAAAATGTGGCGATGTACAAAAATAGCTACAGGGATAATTACATAGTATTCACTTGAAAGGTGAAAGGTGACACAGCGGTTGATTTGTAAAGGTATAAATACCGTATATCCTTGAAGAAGTCCCCAGGGGAGTTATTTTTTCGTCAGACTTACTGGGGATTTTTAGGGAGGGGAGTTATTCGAGGGGAGAAGCTATTTTCTTGTTTGAAAATTTAGTAAAATGCACGATCAATATACTGTATGAATTAGGGTTTAATTAGTTGCATAAACTTGTAAGTTGCATAAACCTGTGAATATAAGTTTTAGTATAAATATAATTCATGCAATGAAATCAACGCTGGTTAACATCAGCTGCGAAAGAATACATTTG